>JAQRGA010000449.1:0-16678 GCA_029237695.1 Conchocele bisecta | reverse complement strand
TTCTTTCTGTGAATTCAAGTACATGTAGCTAAGATGGGATTATTTAGTTTTGTCTAGTGTACATTTTTTTGTCGCGCCTGCTTTAGCAGGGCGCGACTATAGTCGGCACTTTTTCCGTCGGCATTGTCCGCGTTGTGCGCGTCGTTCGGTGTAAGGCATATGCTTTAAGAAGTTATTGTTTTTTCACAATATCTCTTTAACCCCTTGCCAGACTTTCATAATATTTCACATCAATGTTTGTCTTGGGATGATGCTTCATTACGCACACCCCCACATCCAAATTCTCAAGGTCAAGGTCATTTATTTACTTGTAATGTTCACGGTCAAATGCCTCGGCCCTCGGCAGGCGTGATACCGCTTCCGTGGCGGAATTCTTGCTTGTATTTACTGATTAGCTAGCAGTCCGATACAGTACAGTTTTTATATTGTGTGCTTTCTATCATGCTGTAGGCTAGCAAGTTGATGAACCTCTGGGCCTAAGCCCCAATGACAAGTTCACAGACTTGGTGCTTTCACGTAGGGGCGGGTGGTAAAACTTCTTGATATTTCACACATGCATTCCTCTGATGATTGGCTAACGTACTATAGCAAGTACATGAAGCTCCGAGTCCCAAGGTAAAGGTCAGAGAGTGACAGACTTGGTGCAATCAGTAAACTTAGCATTAGGGTAAATTTATTATTACTTTGTTTCATTTCAAATTCACGGAACTTCTTGAATTTCTCACATGAAATCCTATGATGATTCTGTATCGTGTTGCAACGAAACCGACGAGCCTCCAGGCCCTACTAGCCACAAGTCTAAATGTGATTGAATATATGTACATGTATCGATATATGTGAACATTCCCTTGTTACTGAATCTTATACAGCGCATTGAGTGGCCAACTCAGCCATCTTAATGTGTTCAAGCCATCGGCCTGTTTCACCTCTTGTGACATTTGACAAAGAATGTAAACATACGATACGATACAACGTAGCTACATGTAACCATATAAACTTAAAAGCCAGGACAGCACACTCCTATAATTCTGGACAATACCTCTCGGCATACAAAGTATGTAGAAAAGCGAAGACAACACACTTCTATAAATTATATTAAACCAAACTGTAAAATTTAAAAAACGTACGCATATTCGTTACTCGAATTCCTTATTAGGAAAGTGTAGAAACCTTTGCGAATAAATTAATTATAAATGTCTGAAGTGTCCAATGAATGTCCCGACAGTGTCGCTAGCGTGGGAAAACTGCCACACATTATATTGAGGGGCGGTCATTACGGAAACAAACGTAAATTCATTATTTACTATTCGGACGCGTGTAGTTTAAAAACTCGATATTTGATTGGCTATTGGCATGCAGACCAATGATATTTGACTTTATGATTGCTATTCACCAATAGGGAAGCAGCTTACAACCATTTTCACCGACACGTTTTTGTAAACAAACACAGCTCAATGACTTTGACTTCATGTTCTAAACTAGTAAAGGACGAGGAGAATTTGTCAATTCGTCATTGGCTGAGCTCGTCACCAACTTGAAAATTTCATCGACACGAAGACCCAAGTTTCGAGAATATTTACTGGTCCTGGTCAATTTTTGTCGGCCAGGTCCGAGGTCCGACAGTCTTTCGCGGAGACTGCCGATATACTGATACACTTGTTTTATTCAAGTACAAATGCCCGTCTGCGTGTAGACTCCCTGAGGCTTGTACCTCTATGTCAGAAAAGCGGACGTTAAACCCTATTCACTCACTCAAGTACAAATGTGTTTAGAAACATAATGTGTATACACGTATATGTGTATACGTGTATACACTTAACATAAACTAATATTGTCTGCTGTGTTTCTTTTCAAATGTACAATCGGGTAAACATTATCGGAAATAAGAATGTCAACATTTCATGTACTTCTGTTCATTTTGTTGGTTGATTGTACTTAATTTCTTATGTTTGAAAAGTTACTTTGTTTACTCAATGTACTGGTTGTATTAACTCGTATATAATATCTACTTCATCTGTTCATCCTTGGAAAAACTTTGATGTTATGTTTGTTTGTATGACATTTCATACGATTGATAGTTATCTATAGTTACCTGTTGTATGTAAATGTGTTCATTGTGTTGTTGATTTATGAAATATCACACTTTTAGTTTAACAAATCGGGATATGTGTTGATCCATTAGATTTACATGTACTTCGTATTCCGACAATGCGCCAAGTTTATATAAACAACTGGAACACTGCTGTTTGCAGTAATATTTGTTAATTTCATATTTTCAGCAATACGTGTATTTGCAATTAGTTTATTAACACTTACCTGAAGTCACAGAGTGCAAAATTATTTATTTTGATCGTATGTAATTTGATACAATCATCAATGGAAAAACTATTACATTTGATTGTATGAAATTTCATACGTTCGCAAATACTTGTTATTTGAGACTTAAAGTTTGGAATCATTATGATTTTTTCGATCGTATGTAATTTCATACGTTCGCAAATGCTTGTTAACTGAAACTCAAAGTTTTAGAATCCAGTACTATTTATTTTGTTTGTATGTAATTTCATACAATCACCAATGGAAAAACTAACTTTGACTGTTTGATTGTATGAAATTTCATACGTTCGCAAATGCTGTTAACTGAAACTCAAAGTTTTAGAATCCAGTATTATTTATTTCGTTCGTATGTAATTTCAGACGATCACAAATAGAAAAACTGTGACTTTGACTGAATTTGATTGTATGAAATACTTATTATTTGAGACTTAAAGTTTGGAATCCGTAATGATCATCAATGGAAAAATATTATTTATTTTGATCGTATGTAATTTCATACAATCACCAATAATGGAAAAAACTGTCTCATTGACTGTTTTTGATTGTATGAAATTTCATACGTTCGCAAATATTTGTTTTCTGACATTTAGTTAAAGCTGTATATAGTCCAGTATTATTTATTTCGATAGTATGTAATTTCATACAATCGCCAATGATGGAAAAACTGTCTCATTGACTGTTTTTGATTGTATGAAATTTCATACGTTCGCAGATATTTGTTTCCTGAGACTTAGTAAAAGCTGCATAGTCCAGTATTATTTATTTCGGTCGTATGTAATTTCAAACAATCACCAATTATGTAAAAGCGACCAATGAGTTTGATTGTTTGAAATTTCATACGTTCACAAATGTTTGTTTTCTGAGACTTAGTGAAAGCTGTATATTGTCCAGTATTATTTATTTTGATCGTATGTAATTTCATACCATCACCAATAATGGAAAAAAACTGTCTCATTGACTGTTTTTGATTGTATGAAATTTCATACGTTCGCAAATATTTGTTTTCTGTGACTTAGTTAAAGCTGTATATAGTCAAGTATTATTTATTTTAATCGTAATTTCAAACAATCACCAATGATGGAAAAGCGATCAATGAGTTTGATCGTATGAAATTTCATACGTTCGCAAATGTTTTGTGTTCATTGTATGAAACTGTATTATTTATTAAAAGAATACAAAATTGGCATGACTTGTGTATATATTCAGATAATGGTACTCATTCAAACCAAAACTATGTACTACATGGTTGGGTCTGATTTGAAAATATGGTCTTTCCGAATGTATGATATTTCATACAATCGTAAAAAAAATGTACCAATAATGGAATTTAGTTGTATCCAAAACACTGATTTATGCTGTATAGAAGGGAATTTTTGAAAATATGGTCTTAACGAATGTATGATATTTCATACAATCGTAAAATAAATGTACCAATAATGGAATTTGGTTGTATCCAAAACGCTGATTTATGCTGTATAAAAGGGAATTTTTGGGAAAATCCCTTTTTATTTGGGAAAGCGTTCTATGTGACTTTTGATAAACTGTATGTCTGTGTCTGTCTTTTTTTCCCCAGGAGAATGTTTACCCCTTTTATCTTGCCCAACATATGAGTTTTTAAAAATAAATTATTACACACATGTATTCGAGTTCCTTCTGAAGGTAAGTAGTATGTGTTGGCTGATGACATCCGGGTAGTGTAGCCTTTTGTCGGATTATTTTCTACATGCTGACATATGACATTTCTCTAAAGCACATACTCTCCCAGTTCCCAGTATGTTGTGAATATTTTCTTTCTCCTTCAGTAATCTTTGTTGAACGTTTGAGGAGCCTAAACCAGGGTTTGAGCTCCAAACCATGGTTTAAGGAATTATTGTGCATTTGGCTTGCCATACCTCATGACCAATATCTGGATGAATGTCCTGTATTGGGTTTTCAATTGTGCTGGAGTATATTCTGAAGGAACCCCAGCACAAATTTGCCACAGCGTGAGGTAGGCAGTCTGCCAAACTTACATTCCAAACTCCATCATTTCTCAGTTCCAATATCATGTCATAAAAGCTGTAGCCATCCATGTCTACATATCCTACATAATGTTCTCTATTTTGGGCTATGTGAGCAACTACATCCTGCCTAAAATCATGTGAAGACTTTTTATATATGAAGGTAACTCTTTACTACAACCGGGAAACATCATTTCACTATATAGGACCTTACTCCGCCCTGCATATCATGCATTTACAGATTCACCCTTACATTTCTCTTAATAATTTTGTTATTTTATTTAATACAAGCCCAGCCTATTTCCAGATGCTAGAGAATGATATTCCATAACATTTCATGCTATGAAACCGAGATGATCAATTTGATGATATAAACCCTTACTCGTATCAAGGTGGGTTTGCCACCAATTAATTTGATTTGGGTCATTTTGAGGCAACAGAACACGCCATCGATACTGGTGATGTCAAACCAGTTCAGCAGCGCATACGTATTACTCTTGCTTGCTTCGCAGGCGAGGAGGAAGCCCATTTGAGGAAAATACTGGAAGCAGGGGTAATTCAAGAATCCACATCTGAATGGGTCTCTTCACCAGTCTTAATTCGCAAACGCGATGAGGCTGTCAGTTGGTGCATTGATTACCGAGCGTTCAATGACGTTTATCGAAAGGATGTATTTCCTTTACCATTAGTACACGACTGTCTTGGTACATTGGCCGGTGACGTATGGTTTTCCAAACTTGATGCGAGCTCCGCTTACTGGCAGGTCAAAATCAAGGCTGACGACCAACATAAAACGACATTCACTGCAAAGTATGGACTATACAAGCATGCAAAGATGGGTGTTGGGCTCTGCAACGCGCCCGCAACATACTCTATGGTAATGAACCTAGTGTTGAGAGGCCTAACTTATACAACGGTGCTAGCATTCCTGGACGACATTGTGTTGCTAGGGGGCTCCTTTAAAGAACATTCGTTTAACCTAGCAACCGTATTGGCAAGGTTCCAAGAATACGGGCTCAAACTAAAGCCGGAAAAATCCTGTTTCAATCAGAGACTGATTTCCTTGGGCGACGGGTCAGCTCCAATAGCCTTACCATGACTGACAAAGATATTCAGGTGGTAAAAATTGGCCCGTGCCTGTGTGTTCAAAAGATGTGGAGCGGTTCATTTTGCTAAATTGGCGGAGCCCATGTATCGCATCACTGGAAAGCGAAAATGTGTGTGGGACTAGTATCAACAAGTGTCATTTGACTCTCTCAAAAAGGCAATGACAAATTCCCCAGTATTGGCAGAATTATTGCAAATTCAGAATAGTGAGGAAAAGGTCATTGCATATAGTAGTTACGCATTGACACCAGCACTGCGTAGATACTATGTCACGCAGAAATAATTGCTATCCATTCTGAGATTCACCAGACAGTTTCGCCATTACTTGCTTGGCAGGCCATTCGTGCTTAGAACTAATCATTCTAGCTTGGCATGGCTCTTTGCACAGTAAGGCTCCACAGGGACAGCTTGCTCGATGGATGGCAGAATTGTCTCAATACAATATGGTCGTGCAGTACCGTCCAGGTGTAAACGATGGGAATGTGGATTATTTGTCTCGCATACCAGCTTCCGAGATACTTAAGGCGCCAACGATTTTGTTCCGGGCCCGCATGTTATGTTTGGTTTGCCAATGTGTACGTCATCCATAGGGTTATAGTAAGCAAAACATGTTGTATAGACCTCTGGAATCTTTGCTCAATGTCTCCAATGACCGTTCCAAGACAGTACCCCGTATGCATAATGTTGCCAAAGTGTTGGGAAAATAAACGTACTATTTATTTATTTTCCTGCATCAGTAATAATCCAAAACATGTCAATTATGCAAATAATGAAGCTTTAAACTTTCTACACTTACCTATATCGAAATAAATAAATTATATTCAAGATTGCCTCTGAAAATAGACAATGAAAAGAGATTTATAGGTGAAAGTTGTGTACACACGCTTTATACGGATTGGATATGACGATTCAATGGAAAGAATACACTTTTATTTCATTTCCTCACATCAAAAACGGTGTGATCAACATGTACGATAATCAAGATGGCCGCCAAACCTACATATAACAAGTAACAGCTATATATGCACGAAACACGTGTTTGGTCTAACGATATTTACAATGTCAGATACAGTTAAATGACCACTGACCGTTCCAATTAATGAACATTTTGTTTCATCATTCAAAATGGCCGCCACATACTGGCTGTATTTATCATCTTAATCATGTTCGTTACACAATATACTTATTATGGACATGTGTCTTGAATGTTGGCGTCGTTTTCCATATAGTATGTCTACAATCAAAATATAATACTGATGTAGAATCTAGTAGTTCAATCAATATCCGAATCTGACTCTGTGTCCTGAATACGATGGCACTTACCTTGTGTTCCGGTGCATCTGCAACCGATGTAACAGCGAACTCCTTTTCGCGAGCAAGAGCATCGTTTATTTGTACAACCAGATACTGTGACATTAATTCAGGCCAATGATTGGAGGGTGAATGTACAGCTGGGTGTATTTTCCAGCGTCGTCGTCACACCAGCCGAAGCTGTTGAAGGCTGGCAAAGTCGGTTTCGCCAGGTGGCCACGTTTGTCAATCATAGTGGCAAATGCAGACCGTTTTACATGCATACATACACGTCGGTGGGTGTAACTTGAGAAAGACAGCTGATTTCTGATTAAGGAACTTGTGTGTTCGTAAACTTGAAATATCAGCAAAAATCATCGTCCTTCTTGCTGTATACTTGATCAACAACTGTGTTGCCTCTTTGGTGGATATCTGACCCGATATTGTTGTCATTTTCGCCGAAGAGCTCCATGGTAGGTGTCTCAACCGTCAACATTGCATCAAACCATGCATTCTGTCACATATAGAAGGCCGCCCGCACAGATGCAACGTCATGTATTGGTAGATATGTGTTAAAATCAGTGCGAACCCACAATTCATTCATGTTCTCCAGTATATCTGTGTCTGCATAGTAAATGCAAAGTACCACGACGTCTGTGTCATTGGCATGCACGATTACCCTCTCGGCACCATGTTCAACGGCATAAACTGTGTGCTGAATAATTCGTGTATCTTCTTCCTCTTTTGTGGATTCAAGTTGAGGAACAGAGGACACCTGTTCATATGTAACTGACATGGTTTTCGTCTCGTCTTTGAATCCTCCACTGAGGAACAGACAGACAGATAGACAGAAACAAAATGTACAGCTAAATTACAAAATAATATTTATTATGATACTTATACTATAGACGCTTAGAGCTAGCCATTAATTTCCATTCAGTACTTCTATCGTGATAATACAATTGTAGCAATGCTGCTATGGGGGAAATTAATAGAAACCAACTGCAACGGATAAGATCCCGCTTCACTCCATATATGTATATCCTGCGAATTCAATAGTTTGATTTGCTTTACGATACGTTAACAACGCTGACATTAACATTCGACGATATACGCGTTGTATGGAAATGTGGCGCGAACAATCAATGTACGCGCTCAGTGCCGCCTGATATTATAAGCATGTACATGCTATACAGCGGGGAAACTGCTCAACATAGACACGATTGATGTGTGAAACTATGACTATTTAAATCAAATCAAATACGCACCTATTTGCGTAACTCTTCAGAGATTTAGACACAGTTCACTTTGTTCCGGAACGTGTGTGATTTGTTTATGTGAGGAACCCGGAGTATCCAATAAAATCGAAATTTCATATGAATAGTTTCTATTTAATGTAAAATGAATGGAGTAAGTATGGCTAACCCACAATTTATGGATGTTTATGACATTTCAAATAATTCCTCCGGCACTAATGGTATTTAACTCGAAATGTGGGCGGCCATTTTGGATTTCCGTTCCTGAGCGTTCAGCACAAATTTGGAAGGTCTATACAGTTGAAATGTATTACCAAGGTCCCAAGGAAGGTATTAGCAGTGTCAAACCAAATGGAGCACGCAGTCCCGGAAAAAAATTATATTGTGGGGCTGGGCGCTTCAGGTCAGATGTGCGATTCGCATTCCTATTGGGTGCAATTACAGGATCTGCCGTGTGGAGGCTGTAAGTATTGTACGAGGGCTGACAAAAACTGGGGGGGGGGGGACTTCACAAGGGATATATAACTGGGAGGGACATTGGATAAACATGGGGGACGCTCCATATCCAAGGTGTGAATTTAGTTCAGTGAAGCCTCGGGTATCACACAGGAATTTATTTCCAAACATATATCCGGACAGGGTGTGGCCAAAATCACTTCAAAGACAAAGCCATTAACTGAACCTGATGCACTGCCTGAAGGCCCAACAGGCAGTAGAGCGGAAGGTGATGATAGTATTGGGTCTTCAACGTTAGTAGGTGCTGAATGTAGACCGACACGAGACACTTGGGCATTGCCACAGCAGCGCGCTGGTCTTGTAGGCTGTGAAAACAACGGAAATCAAGATACCACGTGTCGCATTAATCCTACGACACAATGGAAGGATGGGGCCATGTTATTAGAGTAGTGCAGCAGTGAGACGAGAGCACTAAGGACGCGAATGACATGGCAAGTGATGATTGTAAATCTTTGTCAAGCCAGCTCCTGTCTAAGGAGGATATGTCTGGTGATATTGTATTACCATGGGAGCATGGTGGATGTTGTTGTGAGCAATGTGAGGGAGTCGTGAACATAGAGTTGGTGACACGGAATGGGGTGCCAGAGATATTGGCTTGCTGCATCTCCCGGGAATCAATTCTGTGGTTCCGAATGCACCATCAAGTTGGGGTTTCTCTAACGAAGAAATGAGAGAAGAACAGTTGAAGGACAATTGTCTGGTTTTGGTGTTAGATTGGCTGAACACTCGGGTCATTCCAATACAGAACTAGTTGTTCATTTCTAGTCCGGCTGCCAAAGCAAATTAGCTGACAAAAAAATATGTTCTCCTATTCCGGAACAGACCGGATAGTGACGGAAAAGACGTTGTTCTGCCTTCTAGTATCCGAGAAGTAGCTATAACATGGAGCCATGATAGTTCGTCATATATCAGTGCGTGGTGAGAACTAAGGAGAGAATGAAGCAGAAATTCTACTGGTACTAAATGGGTAAGGACATAGCACAATATGTGACTACCTGCTCTGGGTGTAGCCCGAATAAAACGTCTTAAAAGTATGGTCGTATGGGGATGCTCGAATATCAAGCAGGTGCACTGTTTCTGTGGGAATAAGAGGGTTATTGCTGCATGGCTCAATAAATTCCCTATGACCCATTTCGGTTTCACGCAGTTAATTGATGACAAATTAGAGGTGCTCAGGCTCAGGTCAGTTATGCAGGACTGGATGATTCTGGAGAGTGACGCCCCTGACGTCTCCTTCAGACAAGTAACACCCGCCCTGATTAGGATGACGGCGTAGCGGGTCGCGCCGCACATTGGTGTCAGATGGACCAAGTTGATCGGTATAGGCACGCAGAACCTTATAACTTTGCATGGTTGTTAAAATATCCAGTTTGTGGTTTCCTCGTTTTGGTTGATTTATAGTCCAGTGTCAGGCCTAGATCACGGTTGCCTACTTTCTCAGGGGCTTGGTTGTTTGATGTGGAACAGCTGGTCGTTGATGGGATCTGGGTAGGACAGAGGCACATGGGACTGAGTGGCGGAACCAAAACTTGAACAGCCTGGAAACAACTTTGATTTGATACTTAAACATGTATATATGGTTTAGCAAACTATTGGTTGGGGAACAGTCAATTGTTTTGGTTATATTGGACAAAGGAGAAATCAGTGTGCAAACCCGAATCAGACTTTCCCTTCGGTGAACCCAACCAGTACATTATGCCCACACTCATCTTATAAGGTGTGTCTTTAATATTCGAATGCTGTTAAAGGGTACGTCTTACGGGATAAGCTTTAGCTCATCACTCTTTAGCGCCTTTTAAATAGAATGGCGGTGGGGTGCGTAGTGTTTGGCATGCACTATGCTTCCTCCAGTCTGCCGTGATATCGTCTATGACAAGCAATCCTTAGCTCGATTAACACAAGAGCCTGGTCATAGACCAGTCCGGAGCCTGGTGCATGTGCAGAGGACATCACGTGCGGGACTTCGAACTGGAAAACGGAGCGTTATCACCGAGTGTTTGGAGTGGTCACAAAACTAGAGAACCCACTAAATTTACCCAGGTATAATGTCGTTCCCCTTGGCCTGGGGTGGGGTAATTATAACCGGAACGGAGTAAAACTACAACATTATTATTGTTGTTTCTATGACTATGTGATCTGCTTTTTCGTGTTAATTCAATAGTTTTACTTTATTTATATTTGCAGTCGATGTTGTGTCGTTGTCAAGCAGTATAGGTATCGTGTTACTACAATGTCTGTTGGACAATAATGATTTTGTAATTTTGAACTAGGCTTTCGCTGTAAATTGTCTTGGTTAATTGTATCTACCATGGATTGTTTGTTCTCGTGTTTCGCTTTTCAAATGTATTTTGTTACTTCATTACATCCACTTTTTTAAAGAAAATGGGTACATTATTTTCCTCACGGGTGTCCGTCCGTCTGTCTATCCGTCCGTACCTCATGCAACAGGTAGGGACTTCAAACTTGGTATGTGCCTTACATATGGTGTGTAGATGAGCAAAGTGAATTTTGATTTTTGAATCCCCCCTCATGGATTATCTCCCCCTTTTTGACATAACACTTTAAAACAGTAATAGGTAGCATTATTATGGTGTGCATATGCGCAAAGCTATATTATATTATATACCTCTAGGGTAGTGATTATATCCACCTTTTTAAGGTCTACAAATTCACTATCTACTGGCAGAGGAAAAGTTGGTCGTTTGCGATGGCGCACCATCGACTTTGTCCTAGTTTATTTTGTTTCTGAAATATAGAATTGTAGTTGAGCAGTTCAGTGGCAACCCTGTAGGTGGCAGGTTGGAGCCTTTTTTTTATTTTGTATGTGGCAGTTGAATCTGGTTATACCCCTTATGTGAGTATTACGATTCTTCATAATCCTATTGTAGGCGAAGGAGCCAAGTGACTTTGTGTGGTATGGACCCGGCACCAGGTAAGGTTATTTTAATTTCAGGGCTGAACATAATGTAAATATGCCGTTCTGATTTTGGGATATTCCACCCAATGCAGCAGGTTAAAACGGGATCGAACCCGTTTGCCCTTACTTGACCTTAGCTGTTGATGGGCCGTTGATCACCAATAAACAAACAAACAGTTGCAATCCTATGTTGACCCTTACGACGTTTATCATCCGTTACGACGCTGGCTTTAATATTTCTCGACAAAAACCTGTTTTAACAGCGCAAGGGAATCGTCTCCACTGGAGACGATTCTCATGGTCTTTCAACATAGGTTATTTTGTTACGAATTAAGGCAAAAATGAAAAACAGCCGACGACAATTTCTGTCTGCCGTGTAATGAGGGTTGACTCGACCTAAATGGAACCAATTAATACAAAAAATATCCCCTGCTGGGCTCCGTAGCAAGTAGTTTTGAAATGAATGATACATGTCTGTATCCATGCACTACATGTATGTCCTCAGTGCACGGGCGTCGTCAGGGGAGGTTCAATGGGTTCGTACGAACCCCCTTTTTTGAGCCAGCAGGATTTTGTTTATTGCAATATGCCAATTTTCAGAAATACGCTTCGTAAATTGACCGGAAACTCTTTGCCCAGGTGCTAGTTTTGTCCAAATATACCAGCATGCAGTTATTTGGCTCCTAAAATTAACAAACTTTCCGGTCTGTGAAGCAACCGAAATATGTAAGTGGCCCAGGGGAAACTCCCCGGGCCGCCCTGGGGGAAACACCCTGGGCCTCTTACCGATTTCGGTTGGTTCGCAGCTGAAAGTCGAACCCCCTTCTCAAAAATCCTGGTGACACCCATGTAATGGATGTTGAGTCACGGTGTATTTGGGCTCCGTACAATTGACAGCTATCCCTGCTATGCACCACATAACGTGTCTCCTTACAGTTGTACGATCAGTGATGTTAAAGGTACATGCCCACTCAGTAGGCACAAACTGTTCTTTATATCAGATACCTCATCTTATACATTTTCTGGCAAATAAACATTCATTCACCATTACCCCACGTATTGATTTGCATTATTATACATGTTATATCAGACGTAAATTTCCACACTGATGTCAGGGGCGATAACCGTGTTTCTTTAACATGTTAACAGACATTATTGTACATACTCTGTATTTATTTCTGTGCAATGATCATACTTTATAATCTGTCGAAAATATTATATTTTCAGATGACACATTTAATTAGTATAAATGATTGAAAAAATATCATGCCTCATATGAAAATAGACTGATACCACCGCGAGTAAATATTACTAAATGAGTATATCTGTATGACGGCCACTCGTAATCTTTAAAACTGGTGGAATAGGGACACAATTATACACTTATTTAATTCCTTTAAAGAACATTGTGTGCCTACTGAGTGGGCATGTACCTTTAATAATAAATATAGTCCAAACTGTGTGATAACATGTGACCCCGCTCCGACTGAGAACATGGATCTTAGGACATTTTTTACCAGTGTAGCCCCTGAATCAGCCTGCACATACACACAGCTGTATCAGGGACTGCACTGGTCACAGTATTCAGTCGCTGAAGTAGCCTTTATGCCGTCAGCAAATAGAGTGGATACTAAATTTATTTTGGAACGTGTCAGATTATCAGTATTGGCAATTAATTATTATTGCTTTCATCATGGGCGTCCGTCCGTGCATCCGTATTTCCTTCCATTATGTTTGTAAGACGTAATATTATTAAACTGTAATAGCTGCAGGCTTGATACATGGTCAGTCTTCCTTATGGTGTGTGGATGTACAAAGTGAATCTTTTATTCTACCCCGTGTCATGTATTATCCCCCCGCCACACCCCTTATCGGACTTAGAATTTCTCAATTTTGCCTTGCAACTTGTAAACGGTTTATTCCGTAATAGCTGGACGCTTGTTACGTGGTGTGTATAGAAGAGCGTGGACACAGTTAATTTCAGTCCGTAGTCACAATGAAATAAGTGCATAATAGTATCACTATTCAATCATTTCTAAAAATTAAGAGTCCCCGCTGTACAGATACATGAATACTCATTTAGTAATGTGTTTTTTACTGATAGTGAATCGCGGTGGAATCAGGTTATTTTCCTATGGAAATGAGGTATGATATTTTTTAAAAATGTCTAATACTTAAATGCGTCACCTGAAAAAACAATATTTTCGACAGACTATAAAGTATGATCATTGAACATCAAACAATAAATGCGAGAATATATAGTAATGTCCGTCAACATTTTAATGCAACACATGTATCGCCCCTGATATCAGTATGGAAATGTACGTCTGATATAAAATGTATTATAATGCCAATCAATATGTGGAATAATGGTGAATGAATGTTTATTTTGCCAGAAAATGTCATATGCACAGAATATACAAAACTAATTGTCTCCCTATATTATAACCTAGCATGTGGGACCCTAGCTTTAGCAGCGGCCGCCCCATGTATTGTGTGCAGGGATAGTCCGCTTCCTGGTTCAACTGTGTCCTCTTCAGCATAAGTGTCATACATGTGAATACAATGGCCTCCAGTTGGGAAAAGGTACATTGTACCAGTTTCAAGAAGATCAAATAATCGTGCTCATGTGTCTTGCATATTTGTCTCATTAAATTGAATTATACAACGATTATAAACAAGCGCCAGGGCACCTATACAAATGCTTTCTCCGGCACAGATTGGGGAGTAAGGTAGTTTCGAACAGTAACTCCTGCAATCTACTCCCGCACCGTCTTCGTCACAGATCGGGGAGTAAGGTAGTTGCGTACAGTAACTCCTGCAATCTACTCCCGCACCGTCTTCGGCACAGATCGGCGAGTAAGGTAGTTGCGAACAGTAACACCCGCAATGTACTCACGCACCGTCTTCGGCTCAGCTTGGGGAGTAAGGTAGTTGCGTACAGTAACTCCAGCAATCTACTCCCGCACCGTCTTCGGCACAGATCGGGGAGTAAGGCAGCTGCGTACAGTAACTCCTGCAATCTACTCCCGCACCGTTTTCGGCACAGATCGGGGAGTAAAGTAGTTGCGTACAATAACTCATGCAATCTACTCACGCACCGAGGGGATTAGCTTCGTTTAACAATATCAGTTCTTGTTTACAATTAAAGAGGTCAGTGGAAACAAGGGGATACTTGTCCATGATTTACGACATACATTTTTACTCATCGGTACCACTAAAAGGGACAAACCGGGACATATATTCAAGGCGCATGATCACGTGGTTAGAGCAACTACAACAATGGTTGAACGTGTTGAAAGCGCGCCCACTTCAAAGTAGGTATGATTGCATATGTTCCTTAATATGCAACCGATTGTGATTAAATATGGCGCAATATGATGACATATGAGCTTATGTAGTTTTTGCGAAGAATCGATTTCGTGTCAGTAGACACGGAATTCGATTCTTCGGAAAAATGATTGAAGTTTGGGCCACAATACACGGATCACCAAATACAGCTTAACAAGACGCGTTTGATGCGCCATATTCCGTCAAAATCCGTTACATAATAAGGACAAAATAAAATAATACATACTTTGAATCGGAGGGCTTCTGGAATGTTCAGTACTTGTTGTTGTTGTTCTTGTAGCCACGTGATCATACACCTTGATATTTGTTAATGTATGAACATCTCTCGGTTATATTTATTCGATTGACTTCTGAAGTGTGCAAGCATCCCTTTGAACATTAGTAATCGCAGCAAACATGATAATATATTTTGATATCCATGGATAACAAGGCGTTTGTTTGGCTTTAATTATGATGCAATGAACCTGGTAGGCGGGGTCTACGCCGCTAAGGCGGGCGCTCCCTTGCTGGCGCGCCCCACTATCCAAGTTACGGTGGTACAGGCTTTCGAACCAACTTCATGAACAATATAGGTTGCCCAAGATTACTTCCATGGAGGAAAGCGACCCCGATGCAGTTTTGGCAGAATCAGCTAAACTTCGCCGTATGGTGCGCAACAGCCGGATGCGGGGTTTCCTCTCAGGACCATCTGGCCGCGGAGGATCCCTTCTTGAGGGCCGTTTAGAACTTTAACGAGTACTACACTACCAGGCGGATTATCAAAGAACAGAAACTATCCATACCGAAGGACGACGGCTGGAATCCCATTTCAACGCATACGACCGTAGGGTGTTCGAATGACGAATTAGGGGTCCCAAAAGACGAGGATTGGCGCCAGAAAGCATTTCCTAGCAGCACTGGCCTCGGGGATGTTCTCATTCGGGGCTACGGGATTTGGACGCAGACTGATTTTAGACACGATCACTCCGGCGACCTCATCGTCAGTCGGAACGCCGGGAATTTTGACCCCGCGACGATGACCTTCGGGCCGGAAGTGTCTGGCGTTCGGCACTGCGGATTCTCATCCTGCGACTGGCTACCTCCGAAACGAGCTCACGTCGATTACATACAGCAGGCTGGGGTTAATTCAGGCCTGGGTTCCTCGCCTCAACGACTCCATTCGCACGTACGTCTGTGCCATCCTCGGCGCACAGGTGCAAGCGCGCAGTGCTATACTAGGCACGGAATGGCGTTCGATACTCAGAAACAGTTCTTGGCAAATGTTGAGGACGCCATCTCATCTCCGGTGGACCTCCCGGCGGCGATCTAGCGGTATCAAGACGTTTTGCAGTATGCCACCACCCCAGTGTACTAGGTCTGTATATGGCGCCGAGCAATATGATACTACGAGACGACCGGGTTGACGGTTTCAATAATCAGATCGTAATCTCCACCGTCAAACAAAAGATCGGCCATAACGGGAAAGTGAATGCGAATATCATCAAGCGCACCGCACATGGAACCGATTTCATAAAACCGCAAGCACCCACCCCAATGCAAAGTGTCACAGCAAGTTCCACCGTTGTTCCAACTGGTGCAATAGTACCTGATGCACCAGCGCAAAGTGTCAGAGCCCACGACTCTGAAAAATGGAACCGATTTCATAAAACCGCAAGCACCCACAACAGCAAGTTCCTTCCAACTGGTACAATAGGACTTGATGCACCAGCAAGTTCCTTCGGAACTAGTGTCAAAGCCCACAAGGATGAAACATTAGGTCTCGTCGTCGCCCTCGTAGCGATCGGACTATTCGCGCTTTGGGTTTAGGAACTCTCGGGCGGTGAATAGTAGGAGACCGGCGATCGCCGCGATTAAAGCCCAAGCATTATCGGCAAGCCATCCATATGGTTCTGATAATATAGATA
>JAQRGA010000448.1:0-17289 GCA_029237695.1 Conchocele bisecta | reverse complement strand
TTTCCTAATGCCGTTTTCAGTAATGTTAATGTCATTCATTAATGGATGGTGGCTTAATTGGTCCCTTGTCAGGTATTTTGCCATTTGTAACGGGCGTGAAAGCTTTTTGGAATTGGTTATTGAGAAAATTATATTTGTTGTGTGAACTTGATTGCAGAAAGCCATTTTCTCTAAATGGAGGGATGGTTTGACTTTCGGTCTTTTGAGTTTTTATGAAGGAGAATAGGTTTTTTGGAGTTTTTTCAAATTTTGCACTGTCCTGGGCAGGGATTGGAATGTCAAATATCATATTTTCAATATATTGCCAGTAGGCATGTCTTTGTTCTTTTTGTATTTCACTTTTCAACTGTTTAAGGCGATCACATTTGTGATTATGGCGTTGTTTGTTATTTAGGTATTTACGGCAGTAGGAATTCGTTTTCTTTCTTAATTCATTTGAGATCCATGGTAATTTTTTTTAAGTTAAGTCAGTTTTTCTTTATAACCGAGTACCCCGCATATAGACGAGTAGCCTAATAGCATATTCAGTCAGTGAGCTAGCTATGTTGGTCGATACCACTTAAGGACAAAGCGACATATATACAGCCTTGTTCACATTGGTAAATACAATTCAAAAACGCTTGATCATGTTGATAGCAGGCTCAAAACGACAGATAATAGCCTGCACAAGGGTTTGAAGTTTTCGGTTTCATTCCAGTAAATCGAGTGTGGTCGAAAGTAGTGAAGAAATAGTGCGAAACATATTGCTAACCGTTTGTGTTTACTGGTGGATTTCCGATTACAATTATTAGAGGTACAGTAGTATATAGGGAGTTAAAATGATACCACCAACCTACATAGTGTCCCTACACTCCCTTTACAGTCCCACACCCCTCGAATTTGTGTATAAACTGAATAGACAAAAAGTGCGGACCACCTATAGAATACAGAGCCAAGTTAGACAACTATGTACTTTCTAAAGCGGGTCGTCCTTGTCAGAGTTGTCTCTCTTATACCATACAGTCCATTTGGTTGATTAATTAATTAATTAATTATTTAATTAATTATTTAATTATTATATTTGAAAACATTTAATTAAATAATGTAAAACTGAACACCCCTATTATTATATAGGGGTATAATAATTAATTAATTAATTATTTATTTAAAACTGAACACCCCTATTATTATATAGAAAATATAGTAATTAAATAATTAATTAATTATTTAATTAATTATTTTAAAAAAAGTATATTTGCTAACATATAAAAATATGCCTGCGAGAAATTTCTTCGGATGAAGAAAAATGAGAAAAGTTATGGATGAGAAAATTATTCCGCCTCAACTGATTAGCGGTGTAGAAAAGCTTCATATAACTAGAGATCAACTGCGAAAACAAGCGGACGATCTCAACATACCATACAGTAAACGCCTAAGAGTTCCTGGGTTGACAAAACTAATAAAATTTGAAGCTAAAGAAACGAAAACTAGTAGTTATTCAAACATTGAGTTAAAACCACGATTTAAACCAAGGCTTAAAACAAGATTTGAAAATGTTGCCACAAGTTGAAAAACTCAGAGCAGAAGCCTCATCGCTAGGGTTTACATACAGTAAACGCCTAAGAGTTCCAGGGTTGACAAAACTCTTGAACGAGGCTAAAAACACAGCTTTCACGACTAGGTTTACCAGGGCCTACAAACGATCGAGGTGCCTTCAATAATATAGACAATGCTGATAAAGTTGGGCATAGACTTGCAGAAGAGAGTGTTATGAGTCTGCGTGCCAACGATATCGCGCAGAGAAAGACCCCACAGAAAGTGGTGTCGAAGTTGAACCGAAAGTTGGTGAACGCAATAGCCGACGAAGGTGAGAAGATATTAGGCAGCCACGACGAAAGTAAGGAACGGATGGAGAAAGGTAGGAGAAACATAGAGCTTTCTTTTCGTAAGGGTATAGAGGGGACAATATCTGAAAGGATAGTTGACAAGTTGGCTCCGATGTTGACGAGCAACGTCTATCTGAGATACTCTTTTTCTTACAAGCTAACACATATAGAGTAGAAAGACAGTCGTGGTAGAGCGAAAACTATAATATTTCACAAAATCCTCGGAGGTAGCAAATGTTCTTACGAGGAGGTATGTACATGGGTGAAGAGACAAGAAGAAGCTCGTATGAACCTGGATAAGAGAGACAGACCAAACACGACGTATTAGTAAAACTAGTTTTAGGTGATATGAGGGAAGACACAGGGTTAGCCTCAACAGTAGCATCCGGAGGACCTCTTCTGGATTGGTTGAAGAACAAGAAGGGTATGTACGCGTTAGATAAATACAACGACGATTTGTGTCTTTTCAGATGTCTAGCTATTCATTTGGAATATGTTCGAGCGGACAGGTGTTGTGATAAGGCACGAAGCATGGCTAACGTGTATTTCGCGAAAAACAAGAAAACCGCGAGAGGACCGGTTCCTTTTCAGGACATGAAGAAAGTGGAGGAATGTTTCAGTGTAGGAATAGAAGTGTACGAGCCAACGGAAGAAGGAGTGTGGTATTTGAGAAAGACACAAGCACACTACGAGGAGGTAGGAGAGAAGAAGATGACGATATGATTGTTCAAAAACCACGCGTTCCTCGTGACAAACATAAAGAATCTAACAAAAATCTACTGCTGCTACGACTGCAGACAGAGATTCACCAACGCCAGCAACATGAGGAGGCACGCAGCAACATGCATGAGGGGAGAGACCGTAGTCGTGTACAAAGGTAAGATGATAGACAGACCAATGTCCGCGTTTGAAAAAGCCTTCTACCCAAGATCGAACGCCAGCAAAATATCGATAGACTGGATAAAATCTTTAGAAGTCAATCACATACACACCGCCAGGTGCGGACACGGAGGAGAATGGTGGGATGCAGGGGCTCCGGTCGACGGATACTGCAGGGAGACAAATACCGTGTACCAATTCCACGGTTGTCACAGGCACGGATGTCCACTCCACACAAGGCGCATGGGTAAAAAGTATCAACAAACTCTCGATAGGGACGCGGCAATAATCTCAGCCGGATACACACTCGTGGTTATTTGGGAGTGTGACTATAATTCACGAAATCATCCACAAGTAGAACAGACGGTCCCGGAGACAGTGTTGTACCCGCACCAAATAGTGTACGACTTTGAAGCTTACCTAGACGTAAAAACTCGAGACCTAGAGTACGAGGTTGCCCACGTTCCGATAAGTGTTTCAGTAGGCGACAGTCTCTCAGGAACGACAACACACATTTGCGAGAGAGATCCTGAAGTTTTGGTATCAAAGTTCTTGAGGGAGTTGAAAATCAGAGGTAAAAATATCAAAAACGATGTGCACCGCAAGTACATACCGACTGATATGGACAAACTCCCGGAAACACAAGTCAAAGCTATAAAGATGTGGATAGAACAGGTTCCCGTGGTAGGATTCAACTCTAGTAGATACGACATAAACCTGAAAAAAAACCATCTCGTTGGGAAACTGGCTGACACAATCGATAAAGTTATGGTAGGTAAGAAGACAAATACGACGATATTTCTGTTCACTCTGGAATTCAGGTTTATAGACATTGCCCTGTACATGGGACCCGGAACTAGTTACGACAAGTGGATCAAGGCATACGACTGCTCGATGCACACGTCTTTCTTTCCCTACGAGTGGTTCGACTCCCCAGAAAAGTTGGATTACGATGGTTTACCACCCATCGAACACTGGTATTCCAAACTGCGAGGCGGATACCTTGTTACAGAGGGTGAGCTAGAAGCATGCAACGCGATCTACAAAGAGAAAGACATGAAAACTTTCGCGGACTAGCTGCGATACTACAACGACCTGGACGTCGCACCGTTCTTGGAAGCGTTGGGAAAAATGTATAACTTTTACAAAAACAGAGGAGTGAATATTCTTAAAGACGCAGTAATGCTACCCGATGTGGCTCTGCAATATTTGTTGCGAGGAACCATCAAGGAGGATGTGAAAAGCTACAGAACAAATGAAAACGCCGCCGCATACGCAAAATGTCCACCAATGTACGCACCCGAAAAGGAAACTTACGACATGCTGCAGGGAGCTCTTATCGGAGGACCTTCTATAGTGTTTTCGAGATACGCGGAAGCCGGAGTATCTAACATCCGCACGGATAAAAATAAGAAATGAGGAGCGGTGCTCGGTTACGACGCTAACGCACTGTACCTGTCGACTCTGAAGAAAGTGATGCCTTGCGGTAAAGAGATCACCGACACGTTGGAGAACGTACAAACCAGATGGTCGTGGACAGATTCTCGCAAAGAATTTTGAAGTCCGAGTGGATCGGATTTGCCGAGGTAGATATCGAGGTGCCGAAAAATTTACGAAAACACTTTTCGGAGATGTCGCCACTGTTCACAAACAGGGTTGTTAAAGAAGAAGAGGTTCCAGAGCACATGTTGGATTACCTAGAGAATACAGGTAGGAACAGGGGAGACGGTAAGAAACTAGTGGGAACTCTGTCTACAGAGAAGACGTTGCTGTACGCGCCACTACTGAAGTGGTATCTGCGACACGGATTAGAGATAACTGCTGTGTACAGAACTCTGGATTACCAAGAACGAAAGCCGTTCGAATGGTTTGTAGACGAAATAACCGCAGCACGTAGAACAGGAGATGTCGACAGTAGCAAGGCCGTTGTGGGCGAGATATTCAAGTTGGTGGGCAACTCCTGTTGCGGAAAGATGATCGAATGTTCCGAGCGCCATCTAAGCACAACGTATACTAACAACGAGAGCTGCGTTGACAAAGCATTGAGATCCGCATTCTTCGAAGATATCGAGGAGATTGGAGATGCTTACGAGATATCTAGCAGGAAACCGAGAGTAGTAATGACTAGACCGTTTCACTGTGGGATAGCAGTTTATCAGTTGGCAAAGTTGAGGATGTTGGAGTTCTACTACTACTTTCTAAATAAATACGTTGACCGAAGCAATTTCGAGTTGATACATATGGATACAGACAGGATGTATATAGGAATTTTCAGCAACAGCCTGGATTCTATAATAAAGTCGGATATGATTGACTCTTTCGAAAGAGAGAAACGAGATTGGATACTTGGGATAAGTGGAGCAACCACGACCCAGGACTCTTCAATATGGAGTTCCGCGGACACCGAGCGATTGCCTTGTCTAGCAAGTGTTATATTGTCGAAAAAGTTCCCGAAAAAGGTAGTCGGGAAGAAGAAGACAAAAACATTAAACCGGACGATTTTATGAAACATTCCGCCAAAGGTATGTCCAAGAGAACAAACAGTCTGAACTGGGATAGATACAAAAAAGCCTTGGAGGGTGGTCTACACATTGGAAAAAACAGGGGTTTCAGAATGAACAGTGGAATCATGAAGACATACTCGCAGACAAAGTTGGGACTATCCGCGTACTACGATAAGAGGAGGGTGTTACCCGACGGTATCCACACGGAACCGTTGATGTAATAAAATGAATCAAGATTTAAATTACTATGTAATTTAAATTTTGAGAAATTTAACTAGAACAACCACACCTATAAACATCAACTCTATTGGTATGATTGGCGCTGGGAGTGTAGAAATCAGCGGATGAGAACGCCATCCGGAGACAGCTGGGTGTCAGAAGGCACCGCAAGAAGTTCTTCGCGAACAAACCCGCGCGATGGATCATCATCCAAATAGTAGAGCATGGGCTCATCGGGTTTGGTAATATATCGATCTAGATGATATACATTGAGAGACCACACGGGATCAGTCGCGCGTCGGCGGCCACCTTCGAGCTCTCCCGGTTGATAGAGGTACCGGACGGCAACATCAGATGGAAGTCGTTTCTCCGCTAAGCCAACGGGGCGTCCGCGCGAGACGGCGGATGGTTTGTGCGCCACCGTTTTCGCCTTAATAGCATCTACAGGCTTCTTACCGATCAATCTGGTCACCTCCCCGTTCAGTGCAGAGACCACGGCGGGCAGCCTGCTCACCCACTCGGTCGATCGCGAATGAGGGTCTACAAGCTCTTTGGCATATTGGTGTCCGAACAACCTCTCAGCCAGGGTTCGATTGAACCGCTCCACGATCCCCTGGTCCCGGTGGATGTTGACGCGGCCGCGTCTGACAGAAACGTCGTGCTTAGCCAATATATGAGAGACCGCGCCCATGAACTCACGGCCGGGATCGACCTGGAGAAGATTCGGCCATTTGAGAGGACTCCTCTTATATGTTCGGGAAAGAGCCTCAGCCACCTCCTTAGACTCTTTAGTGGCCAAAGGCTCAGCCCCCTTATAGCGACTCGCTACGTTAACGATTGTCAGTGTGTACTTGTACGTCTTGCGACCGACGCGATCGTGAGAGAGAAATAAGAGGTCTGCTTGGTGGACTTCGTTCGGCACCGGCACGTCGTATTTCGGGTGCGGAATATTGTGAGGCGCGGGTAAATAGATCTGCCAGATGGCCTGCTTCTTGAGCCATTCCTTGACTGCGTTTTCGGAAACCTTGGTCGCCGCCGCGAGGTTCTTGATGGCCGCGAGTCCCTTCCAGTAGCCGCAGGGGCTGTAGTATGTGTTCGCTAGCTTGCGCGTTAGGCGAACCGATTGTTTGGTATCAAGCTTGCACGTGTCAATCGTATGCGAGGTATTCTAGTATGGCGAACAATCTCCAACATGCCCTCGCCATATCGTCCGGTAACTGCGTCGTCGATACTAAATCTTTGTTGGAAGTTTCGCTGCAGCTGCCGGTTAGGTTACCCCAATTCTTCCAATCGCGATTGAATTGAAGCGGGAACTCGGAGGAATCTAACACTGCTTTGTGAAAATGGTGGCTGCTTTTTCGTCCTCGAGCCATGTCTCTAGAGAATCTTGGGCCTGACGGATCAGACCCTTTGCACCAGCTAAACGGTGTTTAAGTGCCGTGTAGCCTACATCGATCAAAGCGTAATAAAGCTCGTCAACTAACATCGTTCTATATATATATATTATTTAAAAAATAAATTAAATAATTATTACTTATTGCTTTTGCTTATTGCTTTTCCAATATAGTAGCTGACGAGACCTGCTGCACCCATTCCCACGACAATGAACGCGATCTCGCGGTCTTTTTGGGCCTCTGACGGTACATAGAAATTTGAAAGTTGGGGCTCAGGATCCATCGGTGCGAGAATTTCCTTCGGATATGCCAGCTTGTATTCGTGCATGTCTTCGTCAACGTTCCGGAAAGTTTGCACAGCGTGACTCTCGCGGCGAAGCTCTCCGTTGATCCAGTCCACACGGGTGGTTCGTTTTTCCACCCATGCTTCCTTTGCGATATTGAGTTGTTCTGTAGCTAAATCGTGACGCTTTTTCTCCTCATCCGATTCTGTTCCTATTAACGAGAATAAATAGTTGCTACCGCCGAATGCCCCTGCGCTCACGACTGCACCAACCAGCCAGCATTAGTCCGATCATAGCCATTTATTTCCATATATTAGCAGGTAGAATTTCAGCTTTAATTAGATAATCTCGAGTCCAAACTGCGGCCGCTACATCTAAGGTCACGAACCCTACGTCTCTCACGGTCATATCCAATTTTGGAGCGGACCCTCCGAAGGCCATCTTTGATATTCGAGCATATCCGACAGTGAGACCAGTTATAACCATGGCGTGATAAACCGCATTCACTATCATTTTACCATTGTTGTCAGCCATTATATTTATTGCATATAAAATGGATCGCGTTTAATGTTTAAATGGGGCGCATCCAATTGCGATTGGTGTTTCGTAACTTTCTTCAGAACCGCCTTCAACATGCTCGGGTTCAACAGTGTTGAGGTTGGGGGTTGTCTCGAAAGGTATTTCCACACACACACACGGTGCCCACAACTGCCAGACCACCACCAACAATGAGTTTCCAATCAGGTTCAACAATGTTGAGGTAATAGGGGGTAGGAGCTACAGCACTCCCCGATTGGTCTTCTGATTGGCTTTGGGGTGTCGCAATCCCCGATTGCAACGACTGTTTGGTCTCTCGAAGCTCGGCAGGTATTTTATCTTGTTTAATTTGTCGGGTGGCAGCCGCTGTCCGCCCAGCTGCCTGTCTTTTTGGGTTTTTGTGTCGTGCAAATGGAGGATCAATCGGAAGAGCAATCGGGTTCAACAATGTTGAAGCAATCGGGGATTGCGGTTCCGTCACTCTCGCAAATGCGTCTTGTGTCATCATTTATAATATTAGAGCTTATAGTTTGTGGACATATATGTCCAAATTGACAGTGTTTAGCCGTGGTCAACGCGGTTGTCAGCGGAGCTAAGTACATTCCAAAGTTGTGATAAATTGAGCAGCAGGCCGTTCTAAGAGTGTGTCCTACAAAAGGGTCAGTCTCTAGATCACCAATCAACCCCGCAGTGTCAGATATAGGGAGAATTGCACTGACAGCGGTAACGTACAAATGAATAGCCGCCGCCCCAAGAGTTTTCGTCATCTCTGCCCCCAATTTGGATTCGTATCCCGCATACATTTTATCAACCTGTACATCTGACATTTTATCCACCTGGCAAACTGAGAGACGCCTACCGAAATACTGCCCCGATTGCCCCCCAGCAACCAGCGCAGCTAGCCGCTCGCGGCGCGTCGTGTTTTCATTTTCTTTCAGGACCGTATCGGCAGCCGTTGCAATCCCCGATTGCTCTTTCGGGAAAGATGTCGTGTCGGTTCCTACAGTTTCTTTCGGGAAAGATGGCGTTTCGGTTCCTACTGTCTCTTCTATTAGCTGGTCGAGAAGTTCGTCGCAGTTCATTGAGTAGTATATAGGGAGTCAAAATGATACCACCTAACGGTGGTATCATTTCTCCACCCTATATACTACTCCACCACCCCCCGAAAAATCAAAAATTGGTTAACGAGGAAATTGTCTCCCACCAACCACGAAAAATCCAAAATTGGTGTCATAAATACATCATGTTGTTTTCACGTCCAATTGAACAGATAAAACGATAGTCTTAAAAAGGATTTATTTTTGTCTCGTTGTCATAAATACATCATGTTTTTTCGACAGTAAATTTATGAATTTCTTCTAATAAGTTTCCGATTTAAATGCGTCCTCACGCAATAGTTTATATTCCAACTCCATATTTTCCTCCTCCGATATAGCTAATTGATTCCGTAGATCAGCAACTAATTCTACCAGCTCTAGTCTACCACGTTCACCTGTAGCCACCTGACAGCGTAGTTGCTTATGTCTACAAAGAGTTTGGGCACTAACGAATTTACAAGGGCATCTGGGGCATTGAAATTGCGGGGGGACACAAGGAATTTTTCTACGTCTCGCTAGATGCCTTCGTAGATATTCTTTACGCGTAAACGTCTTACAACAAGTCTCACACTCCATTATATATGTATATGTTTATGTTTATATTCAATTAGAAGTGAAAACAAACATAATGTTTTCAAGACCAATTGAACAGATAAATTTCATAGGTTATACAAAAGTATATTACAGAAAATATGATAACGTCAGAAACTAGAGCAGAAATAGAAAGTTTGAGAAGAGAAGCCGAATCTCTATGGATTACTTATAGTAAACGGTTGAGAGTTAGGGGGTTGACAAATCTTATAAACTCCACAAAGAATGAGGCGTTTATGAAGCGGTTTACCCGCGCCCACAAACGAGGAGCCTTTAAAGATATATCCAAAGCGGAGGAAGTAGGTAACAGAATTCAAAAAGAAAGTATTGCGGGGTTAAGGGCTAGTGTAATCAAACCTTCAAGCACAAATAATTTGTCCCAAATTAGACGCCAAAATAATAATAAGAAAAAATATCGTTAGCGCGATAGTGGAAAAAGGTGAAGAAATATTGGGGGTGGGGGCTCACGATGAAACATTGGAAAAGGTAGAAAATGGAAGACGGGTAGTTACATTATCCTTTCGTAAAAACATTAACATTAACGAGTCTGAACGCATGTCTGATAAACTCGCTCCGTATCTAACAACCAATTTTTTATTTGAGATATTCATATTCTTACAAGCTAGAACATATGGAGGAAATTAAAAATGGAAAACCTAAAACTATAATATTTCACAAAAATCTCGGTGGTAGCGAACCACTATCATCAATGAAAACCGTTAAAAATGGCTGTCAGATAAGGAGCAAACACGAATAATGTCCGATAAAATAGACAGACCCAAATACAAAGTGGAAGTTTGTAAGATGGGTAGAGGTTTTTGTAAAGCTAATACAGGGTAGTAGGGGAATAGATTTGGGACTACAATCCAAAGAAGGCAGCAGGAGGAGAACTTCCAGAATGGTTGAGGAATAGAAAAGGTATGTATTCTTTAGATAAGTATAATGACGACCTTTGTCTGTTCAGGTGTCTAGCTATGCATATGACAGATAAAAGACCCGACAGATGTACAGAAAAGGCGAAAGAACTTAGTAAGCAATATTTCGGTAGTAATGTGGTTTCACCAATTTCTTTTTCAGATCTGAAAAAAGGTTGAAGAGTTTTTTAAAATCGGTATAGAAGTATACAACCCACTGAATGTAATGTATGGTGGTTGAAAAAGGTACCAGCGCACTATAAGGTAATAGGTAATAAACCAATGACAATAGGACTGTTTATAATCACGCATTTCTGATAAAAAACCTTAAAAACCTATCTAAAATTTACGCCTGCGATAATTGCAAGCAGAAATTCACGAAAGCGAGTAATATGAAGAGACACGGACCAACATGTATGAGAGGTGAGACAAAAGTAATATGTGATGGTAATTATTTAGAGCGCCGCGTTCGTCGTTCGAGAAAGCGTTTTACCCAAAAGGTTCTAACAGTTATGGGGCGATCGATTGGATGTATTCTGTGGAAAAGCGGGAGGGAATTCACATTCACCACGAACAGTGCGGACACGGAGGTGAAAGATGGATTTTAGGAGCTCCGGTAGATGGATACTGTCCAGAAACCAATACCGTATATCAATATCACGGCTGTTACTGGCACGGTGTGAGATTCATGCAAAGCATAGAAAAGAAGAACGCGCATCCACTATGAGAAGAGATAAAGTTATTAGAAAAAGCAAAGAATTCAACCTAGTAGTTATGTGGGAATGCGAATTTCAAAGAACGGGTAAAGATATAAAGATCGGTTGTGACACTACTCTTTATCCATATCAGATAGTATACGATTTTGAGGCGTATCTCCAGCCAGAAGTTGAAACTACCGGTAATAGTTTAGAGTACGAAGCTGAGCACGTTCCGGCAAGCGTTAGTATAGGAGATAATTTCTCAGGAACAGTAACTCATATTTGTGATAAAGATCCCGCAAAACTTATAGAAAAATTCGTAGAAGATTTGAAAGTCAGGGGAAAAGCTATAAGAGAAGAAGTGTGGTCCAAGATATAGGTTTAATACAGAACATTTACGTAAAAACCAAATCGCCAAGATCGAACAGTGGATAGAGCAAGTACCGGTTATAGGTTTTAACAGCAGTAAGTACGATATAAAACTTAATAAAGAAATACCTAGTAGGGGAACTGGCATCAACAACAAAGAAAGTAATGGTCGGAAAAACGTGCAATGCAAACGCAACAATATTTCTATTTACTCCAGATTTAGATTTCTTGATGTAATACTTTATCTAGGACCCGGTGTAAGTTACGATAGTTGGATAAAAGCCTACGAATGCAAAGGACAGAAATCTTTCTTTCCTTATGAGTGGTTCGATTCTCCAGACAAACTGGATTACCCAGGACTACCGGATATAGAGAATTGGTATTCCAAACTATCTGGGAAAATGTTAATAGACGAAACAGAATTAAGTAAATGTCGTAGAATTTTCGAAGAAAATAATATGAAAACTTTCAGAGATTGGTTGAAATATTATAACGATTTAGATGTAGCACCGTTCCTAGAAGCGGTGGAAAAAATGTGTGAATTTATAAACACAGAGGTGTGGATATTTTCAAAGATGCGGTAACACTACCTGGAGTAGCTATACAATATTTATTGAGAGGAACCATTAAAGAACAAAAATCTTCAAAGACGATTATACCGGAGGATGCTCTATATGCACCAAAAGAAGAAACATACGAAATGATGAAGGACGCTCTAGTTGGCGGTCCATCAATAGTATTTACACGATATGCAGAAGCTGGTGTTTCAAATATTAGATCTAATTCCTCAAATGAAATTAACAAATCTTGCAAGGCTGTTTTGGGGTACGATGCAAACGCGTTATATTTATCTACGTTAAATAAAGAGATGCCGTGTGGGAGAGAAACTATACACCATATAGATACCCCACATAACCCTAAATTTATTAAAAAGTTTTGTAAAAGAGTTTTATCTGGAGACTGGTTTGGGTTTGCGGAGGTGGATATAGAAGTTCCACACAACTTAAAACATAAGTTTTCTGAAATGTCCCCAATATTTATAAACAGAGAAGTAAGAGGTTGATGAAGTTCCCACACACATGTTAAAATATTTGGAAGATACTGGAAGAACTAGAGGAAATGGAAGAAAATTGGTGGGATCTATGACCGCCACTAAAGTATTGCTGTACGCGCCACTGTTGAAATGGTATTTAAAACACGGCCTAGAAATAACTGGAGTTCATCGTGTTATAGATTATATTAGTGGAAAACCATTCGAATGGTTCGCAAAAGAAGTTACAGCCGAAAGACGAACAGGCGATGTAGAACCAAATAAGAAACCAGTAGCCGACATAATGAAATTATTAGGAAACTCGTGTTGTGGAAAAATGATAGAGGCAACGGAGAGACATTTAAATACGACATATACACAAAACGAAACCTGTGTTGACAAAGCATTAAGATCTGCATTCTTTGACGATTTGGAAGAGATAGGAGATGCGTACGAAATATCTTCAAGAAAAACCCAGGTGTGCGGTAAAGAGACCATTCCATTGTGGAATAGCGGTTTATCAACTAGCTAAATTGAGAATGTTGGAATTTTACTACGAATTTCTAGATAAATACGTAAAAAGAGAAGACTTTGAATTAATACAGATGGATACAGATAGTATGTATATAGGAGTTAGTGGAAAAACGATAGAGGAATTGATTAGACCTAACTTACTAGACGAGTTTGAAAAAGAAAAAAATAAATGGTTGGCTTGGGATAAATGGAGCGAAAGAGAGCCCGGACTTTTCAAAATGGAATTTAGCGGGGATAGGGCGATAGCGTTATCTAGTAAGTGTTATTTCGTAGAAAAAATTAATTTCACTAAAGATAATTTGGAACAAATTAAAATTAATAAAAACTCTGCGAAAGGAATGTCCAAGAGAACTAACAATTTAAATTGGGATAGATATAAACGAGTACTAAGTGAAACTACAGAAGATGGAAAACACATTATAGATGTAGCACAAAATAGAGGATTTAAAATGAAAGACGGCGTTATGAAAACGTACTGTCAACAAAAATTAGGACTCTCGGCATACTACGATAAAAGACGTGTGTTACCAGACGGAATACATACAGAACCTCTATTGATTTAAGTAATCGGGGGTAGCTGGGTGTCAGAAGGCACTATAAGAAGTTCTTCGCGAACAAACCCGCGAGATGGACCATCAGTCAAATAATAGAGCACGGGCTCATCGGGTTTGGTAATAGATCGATCTAGATGATATACATTGAGAGACCACACTGGATCAGTCGCGCGGCGGCTGCCACCTTCGAGCTCTCCCGGTTGATAGAGGTACCGGACGTCAATATCTGATGGAAGTGCAATCGCCGATTGCTGCTCCTCTAAACCAACGGGTCGCCCGCGCGAGACGGCAGAGGGCTCGCTCGTCACCCTTTTAAACTTGATAGCATCTACAGGCTTCTTATCTATCAATCTGGTCACCTCTCCGTTCAGTGCGGAGACCACGGCGGGCAGTCTGGCCACCCACTCGGTCGATCGCGAATGAGGGTTTACAAGTTCTTTAGCGTATTGGTGTCCGAACAGTCTCTCAGCCAGGGTTCGATTGAAGCGTTCCACGATCCCCTGGTCACGGTGGATGTTGACGCGGCCTCGTCTGATAGAAACTTTATGCTTAGACAATAGATGAGAGACCGCGCCCATGAACTCGCGGCCGGGATCGACCTGGAGAAGATTCGGCCATTTGAGAGGACTCCTCTTATATATTCGGGAAAGAGCCTCGGCCACTTCCTTAGACTCTTTAGTGGCCAACGGCTCAGCCCCTTGTAACGACTCGCTACGTCAACGATTGTCAGTGCGTACTTGTACGTCTTGCGACCGACGCGATCGTGAGGTAGAAACAGGAGGTCCGCTTGGTGAACTTGGTTCGGCACCGGCACGTCGAATTTCGGCCGCGGAATATTGTGAGGCGCTGGTAAATAGATCTGCCAGATGGCCTGCTTCTTGAGCCATTCCTTGACAGCGTTTTCTGAAACCTTGGTCGCCGCCGCGAGGTTCTTGATGGCCGCGAGTCCCTTCCAGTATCCGCGTGGGCTATAGTATGTATTCGACAGCTTGCGCGTTAGTTTGGTATCAAGTTTGCGCGTGTTCATCGTATGCGAAGTATTCTAATATATCGGACAATCTCCAACATGCCCTCGCCAGTTCGTCCGGTAACTGCGTCGTTAATAATAAACCTTTGTTGGAAGTTTCGCTGCAGCCCCAATCGCGTTTGGGTTGGAACAGGAGAAGGGGAATCTAATTCAACATTGTTGATGGAGGAATCTAACATCCGCTTTGCGAAAAGGGTGGCCGCTTTTTCGTCCTCGCGCCACGTCTCGAGACAATCTCGGGCCAGACAAATCATACTCTTTGCACCAGGTAAACGATGTTTTTGGGCAGTGTAGCCTACATCGATCATAGCGTCATAAAGTTCGTCAACTAACATCGTTCTATATATATATATTTATAAAAAAAAAAATTTTTTTGTTTTTTTAATTAATTAATTTAAAATCTCGATTGGATATAGTAGCCGACGAGACCCACCACACCCATTCCCACGACGATGAACGCGATCTCGCGGTCCTTTTGGGGCTCTGACGGTACATAGAAATCTGAAAGTTGGGCTCGGGATCCATTGGATCGAGACTTTTGTGCGGATATGCCAGCGCGTACTCGCGGTTGGCTTCTTCAACGTTCTGAAAAGTTTGCGCGGCGTGATTTTTCGCGGCGAAGCTCTTCATTGACCCAGTCCAGATGGGCGGTTCGTTTTTTCGACCACGCTTCCTTTGCGCTATTGAGTTGTTCTACAGCTAAATCATGGCGCTTACGCTCCTCATCCACGTTCGAGCTTTCATTTTAGAGAATATAAAGTGCTACCGCTGAACGCCAATGCGTTTACAAGCGCACCACCTACTATTACTGCGATTGAAGCCATTTATTTCCATATAATTAACTGGTAGAATTCCAGCTTTAACTAGATAATCTCGGTCCAAACTGCGGCCGCTACATCTAAGGTCGCGAGCCCCTACGTCTCTCACAGTAAAGTCCAATTTGGGAGCAGTTCCTCCTAGGGCCATCTTTGATAGTCGAGCATACCCGATACTGAAACCCGATATCACCACGGCGTGATAAAGCGCATTCACTAACATTTTACCATCTTGTTCAGGCATTGTTATAATTATTGCATATAAAATGGGTCGCGATCAATGTTTAAAATGGGGTGCGCATCCAAATTCAACATTGTTGATGATTGGTGTTTCGTAACTTCTTCTGAACACTGGCTGGTTGTTTTTTGGGGTATTTCCAAACGCACGGGCACCAACAACTGCCAGACCACCACCAACAAACCCAACTCCAATTCACGAATTTGGGTTCAATCGGATTCGCCCAACCTCGATTGGGTGTTGAGTGTGCTTCCAATTCGTGAATTGGGGGTGTTGTTGTACTCAACTCTGTATTCAGATGTTTTGCTGTCTCCGTCCCCGATTGCAACCCCAATCTCGATTGGAGTTTAGCCTCTCGAAAGCTCGGCGACTATTTTATCTTGTTTTAACTTTTCGGGTGGCAGCCGCCGCCCGCCAGCTGCCTGTCTTTTGGGATTTTTTATATGCGGTATGTCATCCAGTGGCGGAGTAACACTCTGGTTCGATTGTGTTGGAGCAATCTGGTTCAACTCCGTCACTCTCGTGGGTGTGTCTTGTGTCATCATTTATAATATTAATATTAGAGCTTATAGTTCGTGGGCATATATGTCCAAATTGACAGTGTTTACCCGTGGTCAACGCGGTTGTCAGCGGAGCTAAGTACATTCCAAACTTGTGATAAATTGAGCAGCAGGCTGTTCTAAGAGTGTGTCCTATAAAAGGGTCAGTCTCTAGATCGTGAATCAACCCTTCGGTGTTTGGTATAGGGAGAAGTATACTAACGGTGGTAGCGTACAAATGAATAGCCGCCGATCCAAGAGTTTTTTCTCATCTCTGCTCCCAATTTGGATTCGTATCGCGCATACATTTTATCGATCTCCGCATCTGACATCTTATCCACCTGAAAAACTGAGAGACGCCTACCGAGATAATGCTCCGATTGTCCCCCAGCAACCAGCGCAGCTAGCCGCTCTCGTCGCGCCGCATTTTCTTATTTTCATTAGGAGTCGTTGCACTCAACCCAATACCAACCCCGATTCCGATTGCTCTGTCGGATCATTATTGTTGGCAGTCGGAGTTGATGTTTCTTCTATTAGCTGATCGAGAAGTTCGTCGCAGTTCATTTTTCTTAAATTAATTTAACTATTCTAACAAGTCTCATCACTTTAACATATTTATTTATTACAAAAATAATAAATGCGCACCACCCGATACTTATGATCACCATTATGCTCGCAACAAAGCTCGCAGCGGAGCACCAAATTGTTAACATTGTTAACCATTTGTTAAGCATTTGTTCAGCATTTGTTCAGCAATTGCTAAGCATTTGTTCAGTATTTGTTCAGCATTGTTCAGTATTTGTTCAGCATTGTTCAGCAATTGCTAAGCATTGCAATAGCTTATTACTTTGCAATTTTCCTAATTTTTTCAAAATTATTAATTAATTGATAACTTTATAAGCAGTTGGTTGATCAGTCTTTAGCAGAAGCTTGGCGTGCTTAGTTTCGGAAAGCATCTGTCGAACCTCCAGGCGCTCCTCGCGCGTTGGGATAACGTCATTCTCTCGAAGACAGTCATCGAATGAGTCTCGGTCCTTGCAGTGAAAGAGGGCGACCCATTTCGTTTGCTCGCGCGATCCTTGAGGACGGCGTTGTATTTTTGAGTGGATATCCATACGCTTTGTCTAGCATGGCGGCCAGAAAATGCGAGCTCGGAGAGCATGTCCTTCTTTTTGGTCATCGCCGCCTTGGCCGAGCAATC
>JAQRGA010000447.1:0-28777 GCA_029237695.1 Conchocele bisecta | reverse complement strand
ATATTTACAGACTATCATAATTTTGCACTTACGAACATTTTAGTCTGACGAAGTTTAGTGAAACGGCCCCCGGAGTCACAGTACGTAAGAACCATAGGACAGTATTAAAGTAACACTTACCTGCTGTGGGTATACAGCCGGGCCGAAGACAATCCAGTCTGTAACCCAGAGTCGAACGGTCACTATCTCCTGTGTATAAAATACATGGTATGAGTGCAACATCAACAATAACATACCACACACAAGAATAACTGTTCACAGAGTACAAAACGGGGAGATAATCCATGACACGGATGTCAAATACAAAATCATTGAAAAAAGTGTACTTATCTCCACACCATAAGGAATCTAGATACCATGTATCAAGCCTCCAGCTATTATCGTTTAAAAGGTTTACGAGTTGCAAGACAAACCCGTAACACTAATCCTAAAATTCAAAATAACAAGAGTTGTCAGAAGACAACGAAGCTCGCCTGTTGGCAGCCTTCATTCAAACTTGTCACAGTTGTATAAAAAACATGAATATTATATAACTTGACCTTGGGATAAGGGGTGTGCGGTGGACCTTGACATTGAGGTCAGTGGTGGAAGATAGATAGTGGATTTGATATAGCATGGTATAGCATATTAAGATGAATGCATGTATGAAATATCAATGCGCTCCCTCAAATGAGAAGGAAAACAAAATGTAACCCAGCGTTCAGTTTATGAACACACTAAGGTGGTGATTTTCTACAGCATGATAGCTATTCACATGAGGAATGCATGTATAAATGTGCTAAGTTTGTGACCTTGGCCTTGGCAAAAGGGGTGGGGGGGATTTACTGTAGCACAATAGAGTATTATCAGATGGATGCATGTATGAAATATGAAGGTGTTCCCTGTAAAGAAACAGAAGTTATAAAAAGACATTTACTCCAACGTTAAGTTTATGATGTTGATCTTGGGGAAAGGGGTGGGGTGGGTCATGGATTTGCTGTAGCACAATAGAGGATCATCGGATGAATGCATGTATGAAATATCAAAGCGTTCAAAATGTAAAGAAACAGACGTTACACAACATTTACCCCAATGTAAAGTTTATGAACATGCTAAGTTTGTGACCTTGACCTTGGGGTATGGGTTGGGTGGTGGGTTGTGGATTTGCTACAGCATGATAGAGGGTCTAGAGGAAATGTATGTAAGAAATCAAGTTCCATCAAAGAAACATTGTTATCAGACTTTACCCAACGTTAAGTTTATGAAGTGTCAAGTTTGTATATGAAAATATCAGGCGTTCCAATTCAAAGAAACAGTTGTTATCAGAATTTACCCAACGTTAAGTTTATGAATGTGCATTGACCTTGGGGTAAGGGGTGGGCGGTGGGTCATGGAATTGCTATAGCACGATAGAGTATCATCAGATGAATGCGTGTATGAAATATCAAGGCGTTCCATGAAAGGAAACAGATGTTATAATACATTTACCCCAAAGTTCAGTTTATGAATGTGCTAAGTTTTTGACCGTGACCTTGAGGAAAGGGGTGGGGGTTGGTCATGGATTTGCTATAGCATGATAGAGTATCATCAGATGAATGCATGTATGAAATATCAAGGTGTTCAAAGTGTAAAGAAACAGAAGTTACATAACATTTACCCCAACGTTAAGTTTGTGACCTTTACCTTGGGGTAAGGGATGGGCGGTGGGTCATGGATTTGCTATAGCATGATAGAGTATCATCAGATGAATGCATATTTGAAATATTAAGGCGTTCCATGAAAGGAAACATATGTTATAATACATTTACCCCAACATTAAGTTTATGAATGTGCTAAGATTGTGACCTTGACCTTGGAGAAAGGGGTGGGCGGTGAGTCATGAATTTGCTATAGCACGATAGAGTATCAGCAGATGAATGCATGTATGAAATATTAAGGCGTTCCCTGTAAATAAACAGAAGTTACACAACATTTACCCCAACGTTAAGTTTATGAACATGCTAAGAGGTGACCTTGACCTTGGGGTAATGATTGGGTGGGCAGTGGGTCATGGATTTGCTATAGCACGATAGAGTATCATCAGATGAATGCATGTATGAAATATCAAGGCGTTCCATGAAAGGAAACAGATGTTATAAGACATTTACCCCAACGTTAAGATTATAAATGTGCTAAGTTTGTGACCTTGACCTTGCGATAAGGGCTAGGTGGTGGGTCATGGATTTGCTACAGCATGATACAGGGTCATCTGAGGAATGCATGTATGAAATAACAAGGTGTTCCATGAAAGGAAACAGAAGTTATAAGACATTTACCCAACGTTAAGTTTGTGGACGACGCTGACGCCGACGGCGACGCCGACGCCGACGCCGCCGGGGGTATGCCATAAGCTCTTCTGCACTTCGTGCAGGCGAGCTAAAAACTAAGATTCGAACTCACTACCTACGGCATTGATATCTTCACTGTAACCCCTCGACTACATAACACTTGATGACAAATCTCAAAAATCAATATTGAAAAGGAATATTGCCACGGGTATATTTACCTGTCTCACCTATTTTGTGTTTTGTTTATGATCGGTTTGTTATGTAAACAAGTAGCAAGTTATCGTCTGCGTACTATATATGGCACACTGTTTTTGTGAAAATACTAATGACCAAAATACAGATATATGGTGGAAACGTGTCAAGGCGATCCAATTGTTATTTCCTAATATAAACTGTGTCACGAATAACAAATGATGACAGAAAATACCACATGATAAAAGGTACCTTTATTTGCGATCAGCGTAGCCCCCGACCATCTGCGCAGTCTGATCGGTGGCTACGCTGTTCGCCTATTAAGTCACTGAGGTAGGCTAACTGCCGTCAGAAACAACGTTTATATTCAAACCAAACTAAGTGAATGAAGTTGACCAAATAAAGTAATTGTTGCAATGGTTTATGGTACATATTCTCCACTGGAGTGGATGCTGGCTGGGTATGTGGTCAGAATTGGTCTTATTCTTTACCGACAAGAAAACAACCAGTCTGAAAACGGGTCCATATGGAACTAGCCAGCTGGTGTGATAAAATAGTAGCTGTTGTAGACTGTAGAGAGTAACTGGTCAGGGAGGGTTGATTGCAACTTGTCTTAGAATTGTGCAATAAATTGTGCACATGATCTACAATGATTGCAAATGTCTCTATTGTCCCACGGCGACGCAAATAAGATACATCATACCGATTACTGTCGCAGTGTAACGTGACACAAGACAAAGTCAATGCCCGGTATCAAAACACGATACTTTATAAACATACAAACAAAACATGGGAATTTTGCAATAAACAGTTATAAGACATTTACCCCAACGTTAAGTTTATGAATGTGCCAAGTTTGTGACCTTGACCTTGGGGTAAGGGCTGGGTGGTGGGTCATGGATTTGCTATAGCATGATAGAGGGTCATCTGAGGAATGCATGTATGAAATAACAAGGTGTTCCATGAAAGGAAACAGAAGTTATAAGACATTTACCCAACGTTAAGTTTATTAATGTGACAAGTTTGTGACATTGACCTTGGGGTAAGGGCTGGGTGGTGGGTCATGGATTTGCTACAGCATGATAGAGGGTCATCTGAAGAATGCATGTATGAAATAACAAGGTGTTCCATAAAAGGAAACAGAAGTTATAAGACATTTACCCAACGTTAAGTTTATGAATGTGCCAAGTTTGTGACCTTGACCTTGGGGTAAGGGCTGGGTGATGGGTCAAGGATTTGCTACAGCATGATAGAGGGTCATCTGAGGAATGCATGTATGAAATAACAAGGTGTTCCGTGAAAGGAAACAGAAGTTATAAGACATTTACCGAACGTTAAGTTTGTGGACGACGCTGACGCCGACGCCGACGCCGACGACGCCGGGGGTATGACATAAGCTCTTCTGCACTTCGTGCAGGCGAGCTAAAAAAGGGGAGATAATTCATTCTTAAATCGTTTTAGAATATTACTGACCGTAAATTCGTAAAAAAAAATCATGTTTTTAAAACATTGTTTTAAAATGACGTGTCCATGGCTATCCAGACAGGTACATGTATGCACACATGAAAACAAAACAAAAACAATACCATTACTTGAATTCCCAAATTTTGATTTTCAGTGTTTTCAAGTAACTGGAAAATAAACATGATTGCAACATGTAACATGTATTCACTGATAAAATGACCAACAACAATTTGTGCTAATCGTATTCCTCATAAAAAAAAATGTTGCTATATCTGAAACTATTGAAAATACAATGTTGCAAAAATATTTAAAAAATTATTTTAAAAATAAAATATAAAGTCTCCAGACATTGTATAATATGTTGATTTTTACTTACTCCACAATATAGACAAAGGGTGTTTTTTACACGTATTTATTATATGAAATGTATACTAATACATTTTATTATAATTTGTCGGAATGCAATAGATTTTAATTTATTTTTCAAATAGCGTTTTTGATAAAGATCCAGAAAGATAGACACACTTGGAAAAACAACAACAACATTGGAAAATTAATTACATGTACATGTATTCCCATTTTCAATTTGTCCAGTGTTTTCAAACAACTGGAGTATCCGTATTTTTACACTACTAACGATTAATCACCCATAATATTACAAAAGCCAATTTCTAGAAGATCTAATCACATTCCTCAAATTAATTATGCTATATGAAATTCTAAAAAATACATTGTTGTAGATATATTTCCAGTTATTGGAAAAAATAAATATTAATGTCCGTTAACATTTTCAGAAACCACGGTTATCGCCCCTGACCTGATATAAGTGTGGAAATTTACGTCGGATGTAAAATGTATAATAATGTCAATAAATACGTGGGGTAATGGTGAATGAATGTTTACGTTGCCAGAAAATGTCATATCTAAGAATATACAAAACTACCTGTCTCCCTATAAATATATTATAACCTACTGAGTGGGCATGTACCTTTAAATATGTTCATAAATTTTCAAGACATGTTGTGATGTAAATATAAATAGAATACGTTGCCAGTGACAGGTCCGTACGCAGAGGGGGTGCGACGGGTGCTTAACCCTTTCAACACCACAGGCCTGTATAGTGGTATTGGCAAAAAGTGTAGATCCTGATGAGCCGGCTCGTGACGAGCCGTCTCATCAGGATCTTCACTTTTTGCAAGTGAATTTCATACTTTTGAGAGACAAAAACACCCCAAGTTCATAAATGGACTGGTCTGAAAACATTTTGTGATGAGTGGATTGGTTGCAAAATTAACATATCAAAATCCATTCCAGTTACTTAGGGGTGAAAGGGTTAATCTGCCGAGGTCTGTCCGTGGATGTCCGTGGATGTGCAAACAAGATGTTTAGCCCTTCTCGCCGTCTATAAACACACCCCCCTAAATTAATTCCTCCGTACGGGCCTGAGTGATGTGCTTGTGTTTTAATTCTGTCAAGCAAGCAAACAGGGAAATGTCACAATTTGAAATTAACATCGATTGGAAAAACATGTTGCGACAGGACATGAGCATCTTCTCGAAAGGTTATCGGACGCGTACTTAAACTGCGGGAAACGAACATTTTCGTATGTTGTTCTTAAATGACATTATTAACAAAACATATTTGGACAGCGCATGAGAATCGTATTAAGACAAAACATATTTTCATCGAAAGTGGAAAATCAAAAGAAAAAAAAACAGCAGACGAGAAAATTTAATTCAGCGGTGTAAGTGATAAAAGTCGCCAATTATCTCCTCGCACAGACAGACTAATTTCATATTACCTGATACATAAAGGCATGTTGCATACAAACGGGATGTAAATAAATAAATCTAATTTCCAGGTTGCAAACTGTAATTACCAGACGAGCGTCTATAAAACCGTACAGCTTCCGGCTGGATGCGCTTGCCTGATAAGTCGCGGAGTCACTGGACGTGTTTCGTTGTAACTCCGGAGTAATCCGAGTAGTTTTTGGAACACGCAGAGTTTCAACTCGGGTCTAACTCGAGTTAGAACACTAGTAATTCACTACACGGCATGGAGTATAGCAGCCGGGAGTTACAACGAACAACGCCCTCCTACTTAAAGGTACATGCCCACTCAGTAGGCACGAACTGTTCTTTATATCAGACATCATTTGAGACCTTTTCTAACAAAATAAACATTCATTCACCATTACCCTACGTATTGATTGGCATTAGTATACCTTTTATATCAGACGTAAGTTTCCACACTAATATCAGGGGCGATAACCGTCTTTCCATAAAATGCTAACGGACATTACTATTTATTCTATGTATTTATTTTTTGATGTGCAATGATCATACTTTATAAACTGTCGAAAATATTATTTTTGCAGGTGACGCATTTATTTAGTATAAATAATTAAAAAATATCATGCCTCATTTGCATATGAAAATGGTCTGATACCACCGCGAGTCACTATCAGTAAATATATATTACGAAATGATTATATCTATATAGCGGGCACTCGTATTTTTTAGAACTTGTGGAATAGTGACACAATTATATACTTATTTAATTCCTATAAAGAACATGTTGTGCCTACTGAGTGGGCATGTATTGTTAATGAACTTATTAAATGCGTATGTCTATATTATACGGAGACGCAACACAACGTAGATTATGTGACTTGCCGTGAATACAAAGTATACTAAAGATACAGATATTCCGCCGTCCGATTCACTCAATCGTTCTTATGGGTACAGAGTTCCAGATAAGGATAAGGTATTTACGTATTGTACGCACTTATTTGAGCAGAATACGCATTGGTTATCAAAAGTGAGGGTACAAAATAATCACAGCAATTTGAAAATACGCATTGATTTTCAAATTGAGTAGTGAAAATGCTGTAATAAAGTAGAACATTTACTTGGTTGAGCTTCTTGCAGCTCAAATAAATGAATTTTTATTTGTATCTTTTGTACCCTATTTAATAAGGAAGAAAATCAATAATACATTTGTAAAACTAAAATACGCACTGAATTTGAAATCTGGGGGTATGATACAGGTACACAACTTATCTGGAGCTCTGTGGGTATGTACACTAACTAATCTCGCCAAGTGCACGTTCAGGCACAGGTTCTTGAAGAACGGTTCATATTTCGGTGTTTTCTTGGGTTATTTCGGTATCTCTGGTGGGTTGGGTGCATTGTTACCAACATACAATTTACGTCAGCTCCCGCGAATTACTCGTATAAGTATGGCTATTTTGGCAGTATAAAGTGTGTCCGAATCTTCGTAACGGTGAATGTGTAGACAATTGACGATTTCTGTCGTGTGAAATGATTGAGCATTAGTAGTTGCACAAAACTATATACATTACCCAAAACCAACGAAATCCACCAAAAGCCACCCAAATACCCATATGACAGCAACATTGTGACCATCTGTTGAAACACCTGTGCTTTCAAGGAGTATAATTCAATGTATAACGATCTAGATATGACGGGTGTTTCATTGATGGAACGGCGAACAGTGCAGATTCTGATCAGACTGTACATATGCATAGGCTGATCTGGATCTACACTGGCCACACAAAGCCCATAAGCACACAATCCCATTACCCCACCCACCTGGTCTCGTACTGTACTGTTTATAGTAAACAATACAGTACCAGACCAGGTGGGTGGGGTAATGCGATTTTGTGCTTATGGGCTTTTTGTATTTGTGTCACAGGTACGAGTTTTCCACCTATGTTTGTGAGCAGATCGCGTGAGGTAATACCTGTAAAATGTATGAATGTGTGGTAAAGTATTTGCCACGGTGACATCACCGTTCGTCCGCATTTACGAGGAGATAATGCACGAACTTTATTATGAAATCAGTCAACGACTTTAATCAATAGATGATGATCGTACATGAATGATGGCCTAATATCACAGTTATTAATTTTTTTTTACTGATTTCATAAGAAACGAGGCCTGTGTCGTGTTTCTTATTAAATCAGCCAACGACTTTACTATAAACAGATGCTCTTACAAGAGGGATGCTTTAATATGATATTTATCAAACAAATTATTTATTTCATTAATAAATGTCATATTAAATCAACATACATGTTAGATTATATTTACTGCATAACCACAGCATCACACATTGCAGCCCTACTGATCAGTTAACCCTTTCACCCCTAAATAACGGGAATGCAGTTTGATACATAGGAGCTTTATGGGATGAACGAAACCCCGATGTCATAATCCAGTTACATTGAGGATCTGTATGAATCTAGAAGGAATGACAGCATCCATCTTACCTTTGACCGACTCACTAATTGTAAGTTACTAATCCGCATGTAGGCTCGGAACCATTTTTCAACCAATGGAAGTACGGACTGGTTTCGTGATTTGTTTTGTCACTTATCTGAATAGGTAATCATGAATTAAATATTGTAAATTACATTAATATGGGCTATTTCTTGCCATGTGCTCATGTTAATGTGACTTTCCATGTTGTATGTCAGCACAGGCACTGTCGATCTTGCACAAAAACAAAATCAGCTGGTGAACAGCAAGGTAAATCATGAAATCAGTCAACGGTAGCCTAATTTACGTCACTTCAGTTGGTTGAAAAAACAACAACATGCAAAACAAGATGGCGAATGTCTCGCCTTCCTATATACTATACATCCTGCGATAGGAATCATTAACACATCGGTTTCGTTCATCTCATAAAGTGCCTATGGTTTGATATGTCAATTTTCCGAAGACTATACTCATCACAAAACGATGTTCAGACTACTCAGGCGCGGATACAGAAATAATTGCGGGGGGGGGGGGGCGGACCCCCTGGACCCTCCCCCTGTATCCGCGCCTGCTCCTCCATATATGACATGTACATTGAAAACTGTATACACACATACTCGTAATTTATAGAACTGGTGGAATAATGACACAATTACACACTTATTTAATTCCTCTAAAGAACATGTTGTGCCTATTGAGTGGGCATGTACCTTTAATATCGATACGCATGAAGAAAACGAGAGAACTACTTTCGATCAAAGGGGCGTGGATCGGTATTGACCTACCTCGACAGTGTCTGCAACAAGTGTGGCTGCACTCGTCAAGGAATTACAATCCAATCCAAACTATTACCTATGTACATGTTTGTATGTGAATGAAGTAAATACATATGTTTATACCAAGGAATTACGAGAGCAGATATGATATGACAAGTTGAAAGAAGCAATTTTCTGGAGATTTTTCTGAACCGAAGCGATGCTTACCTCCGAGCAAAGCGATGTGTACTTTGCTAGAGGGTTCCGGGGGCATGCACCCCACTCCTCTTTTTAAAATGAGAGTGACTGAAACGTACGGAGCCCCACAGGGGACGTATAATTATTTGTTTTTATTAATTTGTTCCCACGAAATAACAATTCGTTCCCTCAATTTAACAATTCGTTCCTACGAATTAACAATTCATTCCCACGGATTAACAATTCTCTCATTTAACAATTCGTTCCCACGAAATAATAATTCGTTCCCATGTCGTTCGCATGACTTAATTCGATGGAACACAATTGTTAAATTGAGGGAACGCATTGTTATATCGTGGGAACGAATTGTTAAATTAAGGGAACGATTTGTTATATCGTGGGAACCAATTGTTAAATTAAGGGAACGAATTGTTATTTCCTGGGAACGAATTAATTACAAAAAATCCATGTCCCCTGTGTGGGTTCCATAGAAACGCACTCTCCTGCATTATGGGGCATTCCGGAAACTCTGGGAGACTTGGCATATATTATAAACCAAATTGCTACCCACTCCATATCTCTCGCGAGGGTAGCAATTTAACCCCATCTCTTTAATGTAACACATTAAAGAAGAGTAATTTTATTTTTGCTATCGGTTATCCGGCGTGTTTCGAGTGATGTTGGCGATATAAAACTGTCAAAACTGTATCAATACATTATTAATAAACTATAAAATGTGTTCATAGAACACGGATACCCCACATATCGCTTTGATAATAAATGAGGCCAAATTCCAAGTCAAATGTCAAATGTTGTTTACCTGTAGTGAGCGTTAACGTTTTTGAAGCACCAAATATGTGACCTTGACCCTGGACTTAGCGGGGGGCAGGGTGAACGTGGATTTGGCACAGGGCGGTAGAGGACCATTAGAGCAATGTGTATATGAAATATGAAGCAGATCGGTCGAAGGATGAATACATTACGAGACATTTACCCGAGCGTTAAAGTTTTGTGACGGACGGACGGACGGACGGACAAGGGTAACACTAAATGCCCCCTCCACTATCGTGGTGGGGCATAACAGCATACACATGGAGAACTGGCTATTTTACAGTATCAATCTGGCAGTTACATGTTTATCTTATACATTTGAAAGCTTTATTTCGTTAAGTTATGTTGAACAAGTATGGCTTCCATGGGATAAATGATTTTCCTGTTCTATTATTTTTGGCAAATTACTAGTTATACATCAAAGATTATTTGTTTAAATGTATAAAATATACACTTTCCTAAATGTTTACCTACATACAATAGGTTTAGGTATGCACTTCGTTTGGTCGCATTTTTTTTTTTTTTTTTTTCTTTTTTGAATGGGTCAAATTGTAGCCGTAGATAACATATCGGAGGTGAATTTATTGTAGCTAGGCATACCTGCGAGAGGTCTATGATTATGTGTGGGCACGTAAGGAAGCGATCTTCTAGCAGATATATATACGGGCGGGCGTACACGTCCGATAATTTACTCTTTTGACGATATAAAAGTTGTCCGAAAGTTCGGAACTGGTGAATGTGTAGATAATTGACGATTTATGTCGTGTGTAATGATTGAGCATTAATAGTAGTCGCGCAAAACTATGTCAACTAACCAAAAACAAACGAAATCAACGGATTCCCATTCGGCAAAACTAATTCTTAAATCCATCAATGACGTCGGGCGGTGAACTTTCGACATCATTCACAGAAAATGTATCAAAATCAATATCGCCAAGCGACGCGGTACGGGAGCTGACGCGTTTATTCCGAGATCAGGGGCCCGTTTCACTAAACTTCGTACGATTTACTTCTCTCAAGTACGTGGTTCCCGAACATGCCGAGTGCTACCGTTTTATATCTACATGTATATATAATTAAATATGGGCACATCGACGAACGATTTGCCAATAACCGCTAACTGATCAAATATTATTGTAAAATTCAACTTCGCACGTACGAACTTCTTAGTCGTATGAAGTTTAGTGCAGCGTGCCCCAGGTTTCGAGTCTCACGGGAGCTTGCATGTAACACATTTCGGAATGAATCTAAATATCGGGCCCATGTTAGGAATACATTTTAGGCGTAGATCTATGCAAATTTTGAAACATTCCGCCGCTTTCCGCGTTTTTCATGTTATTATGTATTAATGATGGTGAAAGTGAACGAGTTTTAACGTGCCAGCAACAGTTAATGTCATATAGAGACGGCAGTAACTGACGGCTGTGCTGTGAAACACAGATGCAAACTATACTTTTTTCCGGGCAGTTCAAACGCTTGGCGCTTCAAGTCCCGATGGCATCATATTAAAATGTATGTACTTTTGCATCAATAACAAAAAAGCCACCCCACCCCCCCGCCAAAAAAAAACACCATAACAAACAAACCAAAACAAAAGCACAAAAACACAACAAGTTTCCTATGGAAATTTAATATAGGAGGCTAAAAATAGATTTTTTGAAATAGTTTTGGAATTTGTGGACGGATTTTCAAAATCTAACTTTCGTTTTCTTAGTTACATCATTTCCAAACTATCTATCACAGGTTTCTGAAAAATTTTCGTTTTTCGATTCCTCCTGCAGCACCTCCTGCTCCTTTTGTCTCATGTTAAATTCCATAGGAAAATCGTTTTGTCACAATAAAATCAATATTGATTGAATTTCATCACATAAAAACATTTGAAACATATGAAAATAGCCTGATACCACCGTCAGTCACTATCAGTAAAATAAATATTACTAAATGATTATGTATAGCGTAATTTTTAAAATTGGTGGAATAGTGACACAATTAGACACTTATTTAATTCCTATATATTATTTTATATACACCTATGCCCCCATTAACATGACCTTTTTCTTGCCACATTTCCCATTTTACTGATGCTTTACTCAAGGAGAAGAATTCACATAAGCTCACCGAGCTTGTTTTCTAATCCTTAGTCACCGTTACATTGTATGTATTTTGATGCACATATATACATGTATACGATTTGAAATAAATAGTGTTTAAACTAACATAAACATTTTGACCGTCACATGGTTGTGGAAAGACTTAGCCATTATTTACGTCAAAAAGTTTCTAAGCCCTAAAAGTAATGTTTGGACAAGCACCTGGCTCAGAACACAGGCATTCGGCGTGTTTCCGCTTTCATCGCTATAACTACATATGAATAACAAGGCTTATAACTTTGGTCGCTCACGACCTCGTATCATTGCAAATTAACGTTAATGTAAATATTTTGGCGGAAAGTGCACATGTTCATTTGAGAATTATTGTTATCTTGCTGAAAGAGTATAGTTGGAACATAATTATGCAAAAAATATCTAATTACAGCTGGTTATCCTAGGTCGGACACGACCTCGTATCATAACAAATGAAATAATGTGCTTAGGGCTTTGATGTCAATATTGTAGTGGAAAGTTCATAATTATGTTCATTTAAGAATTATCGTTATCCTGCAGAAATACATAGAACGCATAGCCAGTTACAAATTTAAGTTATACCGATGAAAGCCGAAACACGCCAAATGCCTGTGGCTCAGAATGGACACAACGAATAGAACTCGGAAACAGTACGATACTACGGAGGGGAATTGTTAATTCGTGGGAACGAATTGTTATATATTGGGAACGAATTGTTATTTCGATGAAACGAATTGTTAAATTGAGGGAATGAATTGTTATTTCGTGGGAACAAATTAATAAAAAAATTCATGTCCCTTGCGCGGCTCCGTACGATACAAGCACACATTGTCAGCATATGATGATTTAACCCTTTCAACACCACAGACGTGTATAGCGGTATAGTAGAAATCCCCTAAACCGCACACTCGGAAAATATAGATGTTTACCTTAATTAAAGGTACATGCCCACTCAGAAGGCACAAAAGGTTCATTATAGGGATTAAATACATCTAAGTGTATAATTGTGTCACTATTCTATTCCATCAGTTCTAAAGATCACTAGTGTCCGCTATACAGATATAATCATTTAGTGACTCGCGGTGGTATCAGATATTTTCATATGCAAATGAGGCATGATATTTTTTAATTATTTATTCTAATTAAATGCGTCACCTGAAAAATTACATTTTCAACAGATTAAAAAGTATGATCATTGCACATCAAAAAATAAATACATATAATAAAGAGTAATGACCGTTAATATTTTAAGGAAACACGGTTATCGCCCCTAATATCAGTGTGGAAAGTTACGTTTGATATAAAATCTATAATAATACCAATCAATACGTGGAGTGATGGTGATTGAATGTTTATTTTGCCAGAAAATGTCTCAGATTATGTCTCTGATATAAAGAACATTTTGTAGCTACTGGGTGGGCATGTACCGCTGTTATGTATCTCTGATTACAATACAGTAACAATGAATGTTCATGACTGCAAAACACTAGAATGTGTGGTGGAGTGCTCTGATGTACAGTGGAACATCTCTAAACCGAGCACCTTCCATGGCAAAAAATGTAGATCCAGATGAGCCGGCTCGTGTCGAGCCGTCTCATCAGGATCTGCACATTTTTGCAAGTATTTTTCATATTTTTGATAACAAAAACACATTTTTTTCATAAATGGACTAGTGTGCAAATTATTTTATGATGATTGGATCAATATAGTGTGCAAAGATATCAATAGAGGTAAGTAGTGTTGAAAAGGTTGCAGTCATTTAGGGAAAGTAGGACTGATTTTCAAAAAAAATAAATCAACAAAAGGATAAGGGTTTTGTTTGTTAGTTTGTTTATTAGTGTTTAACGGCCTATCAATGTCATGTAAGGCCGGGCAAACGGGTTCGATCACGTTTTAACCTGCTGCATTTGGGGAAAATCCCAAAATTAGAACGGAATATTTACATCGAGAACAAATATATTAGAATAACCTGACCTGATGCCAGATCCATACCACATCAAGTCACTTGGCCCCTTCCCCTAAAATACGATTACGAATAATCGTAATACTCACATAAGGGGTATGCCCAGATTCAACAAAAGAGCCAAAGATAAAAACGTACCCGAGGGCCAAATCAGGCAAATCGTGATTCCTATAAGGAGGAACCCCTGCCATTAATTTAGGCCGTCGCGTTCTGTCAGACAATTGTGGATGGTATGCATTCAGTTTCCAATTGGCTGGCAATGGAAGTGCCAAACGCATTCGATGTATACATCCAGCCTGACGCCATTTGCTGCATTCTAAGCAAGTTTGAGGATGAGAATATGTGCTTTATTACAGAAGTATTGAGGGGGCTAGGCGTCCCCCACCCCACTTCCCCCACCTCTGTGCAAACACCCTGTTGTTTTTACATACGATTTGCCATCTACACAGACATCAGACAGCTAGACATTTAACCATCAGTCAGCGCTCCAGATAAGTTTTGTATTTGAAGAGTTGTATACCCCCAGATTTCAAATTCAATGCGTATTTTACTTTTAAAATGTATTATTTATTTTTCTTCCGTATTAAATAGGGAACAATGATACAAAATAAAACAAATTAAAAATTTATTTCACTTATTTGAGATGCAGCTCAACTAAGTAAATTTTCAATTTTAGTACAGTATTTTCACTACTCCGTTTGAAAATCAATGCGTATTTTCACATTGCTGTGAATATTTTGTACTCCCACTTTTGATAATCAATGCGTATATACTGATAAAATAAGTGCGTAAAATTCGCCATTACGCACCTTTTCTGGAGCCCTGCATCACTGTGTCGGTGTAGGATACACTTCAAGGCGTAACAAAATAAATAAAGAGAATATCAATGTCCTCAGAATGTTTTAATGTTATGACAATTCATTCAACCGATTTTATGCATCGACTATTACAGACAATCTGTTGTTGAAAGAATAGAAAGCAAGTATAAATCGTATTCTATAATACTAAATGCAATGCATGTAGTGAACATCTTCATAATTGGCCAGAATTCTTAAAGAACGTCTACGACTCATAGGCATTCGGCGTGTTTCGGCTTTCAATTTTTATATATATATATATATAAGGCTTATAACTTTGGTCGGAGACGACCTCGTTCATAACAAATTGTATTAACGCTAATGTAAATAATTTGGGGAATGTGCACATGTTCATTTTGAGAAGTATTGTTATCTTGCTAAAATAACATAGTTAGAACATATTTATGCAAATAATATCTAATTACAGCTCCTTTACCTATAGGTCGACACACCCTCGTATCATAACAAATGAAATAATGTGTTTAAGGCTCTAACGTAAATATTGTAGTGGCAAGTTCATATGATCATTTGAGAATTATCTATATCCGGCAGAAATACATAGAATGCATAGAACATTACAATGTTAAACATGTTATTTTGTTATGCTACGAGGTCGTGTCCGACCAAAGTTAGAAGCTTTGTTCAAATAATTATATAGAGTTATACCAATGAAAGCCGAAACATGCCGAATGTCTGTGTATATGCGGGGTTGTCAAAAAGTGCCTGTATACTGGACATGTTGAGCGTTCGTTCGTTTGCAACGATTACAAACAAGCTCGAGAGCTCTCCGTTGGCACAGATGGAGGCCTATGGGTGGTCCTCAATGTGCGAGGAAACCAGAGCACCCGGAGGAAACCCACGTGTCCGGTCTGGAGACTACAATACAATCTCACATACTGCCCCGATCGAGGATATATCGTTTGTGTAAATTTCCGTACGTCTTGCTTTCATAAATGGATATAAAATTACATTTGAGATAAAATAAAATTACCCGCTGATATCCGTGACGTTAAGAAGGTAAATGACATATTGACTGTATAGCAAACGGACGTCTGGATAAACCCATGGATCATTTACCGTAATTCTCACTATGGGATTTTACAACAGATTTCAATGGAGCATGCAATGATAGACCGGCAGCCGAGGGCGGCAGGTGGGTGGGGTAGGGTTTAACATTGTTTCGAATACAATTATTGTTATTCTATTGGTAATTTTACCCATGCATTCTGATAATGTTCCCTAAATGTTTCAGCAATGTTGTTTAATTCACGAATAACGATGCCCCGAGATATGTATTGAGTATTTTCAGCCTTGGCCTTTAACGGCCTATCAACAGCTAAGGCCATTTCATGCCGGTGAACACAGTGAATTTTATCAAATAATCGCAAATATCAATAACGTACGAGAATAGAAGAAATATTGCTGTGGAGAAATGCGGTTTAATAGTATGTTCGTGTGTTTGTTTGTTGGGGCTTAACGGCCTATCAAGTCAGTTAAGGCCGGGTCAATGGGTTTAGTACTAACTCCCATGTATTACATGTACAAGTACATGTACAAATGGGAGGAAAATCCCAAAATCAGAACTGAATATTTACAATAAAAAAATATATATTCAGCCTTAAAATCAGAATAATCCTGACCTGATGCCAGGTCCTCGCCACACCAGAATCACTTGGCCCCCTTCCAAAAGCAGTAGGATCAGTAATAATCTTACTACTTTTATAATAACCGAATTCAACTCCCAGGTAACAAAAGAGCCAAAGATAAAAACGTACCTGAGGGCCAAACCAGGCAAATCGTGATTCCTATAAGGAGGAATCCCGACCGTTATTTTACGCCGTCGCGTTCTCGCCCGACCAACCATCCACGGTTTAATAGTATGACCGTTACGACCAATGTAAGACCAATATCAGCCTGTGCATCCTCGCAGTCTGATCAGGGTATGCAATGTTCGCCATTGAGCCAGTGAATACTTCGTATATTTGGTTTAAATGTATAGTTAGGACTGGCCATAGATCATAGAACTTCTACAGGCACAGTCAGAAACATGGAAATAGTGTCACGTATTTGCAACAGCCTACTGGACCATTGAGACACATTCATAACGTAACACGATACACGGATATGTGATCATGAGCTTACAAGATGACAAACACTGGTGTAAAATATTGTGAGTTTAGAATACAATATTATACAGTTGTTTAAGCAAGTTCAAAGATCTCGTGTAACCATATACGCTGGTATGTATTATTTTTTATTTTTTGAAAGCAGTCACACGATGCAAACATGAAATATTGTCATTATATCATACACGATGGAATGTTGTTTATTTCAGATCGTGTGACACAACCTAGCATCTAACTCTACAGATATGAACGATTTAATCGAATTACCTATTGCAATAGGTTCAGGAACCCTTGAAACTGTATATTCAATCATGATGTTTGTTATTGGAATCTAACCTGTGTTCGTGTCTATACGGACGGTACGGGAGTGGAGGAATGCAAGTTACTGTTCGCAACTAACCTCATTGGTACACGTACAATGAATGTTATTTGGGTTTCTGTATGATAGTGCCACGTCGTACCGTTTTCACCCAGAAATATTATACAGTGGCCTGTTTCATGTTAACTTAGGACTATTCCTTTAATAACACAATGTTTTGTTTAAAGATGTTAATAATGCAAACACTGTAGATCCCGATGAGACGGTTCGTTACGAGCCGGCTCTTCTGGATGCACAGTGTTTGCAAAGGTTCGCTTTCATATATAGACACTATTGAATAGAGCTATCCGTGGATATCATTGTTGATGAGCAACTCCATGTGTGTTAGCGAGAAATTGATTCAAGCGCATTACATTTAAAGGGAAATTTCAGGATTTAAACTAGAAAAATGTGTTCATATAAACACGGATGCCCCACATATCGCTTTGATAATAAATGAGGCCAAATTCGAGTCAATTTTTTTTTTACCTGAGCGTTAAAGTTTTTGAAGCACCAAGTATGTGACCTTGAACCTGGGCTTGGCGGGGGCAGGGGACGAACGTGGATTTGGCACAGGACATTAGAGGACCATTAGAGCAATATGTATATGAAGTATTAGCTGATCCGTGAAAGGAAACAGAAATTATAAGATATTTACCCGAGCGTTAAAGCTTTTGAAGCACCAAGTATGTGACCTTGACCCTGGGGTTGGCGGGGGCAGGACGAACGTGGATTTGGCACAGGTCGGTAGAGGACCATTAGAGCAATGTGTATGTGAAATATGAAGCAGATCGGTCAAAGGATGAAGACATTATGAGACATTTACCCGAGCGTTAAAGTTTCGTGACGGACGGACGGGACGGACGGGACGGGACGGACGGACAAGGGTAACACTAAATGCCCCCTCCACTGTCGTGGTGGGGCATAAAAACAACAACAACGTGTTTTCATCATCTTGTTGCCATCAACTGGATAGAAAATCTGATACGTATGTACAGATATCGGTGAGAATGGAAACAACCCAGCAGTCCTAGTATCGTCATATATCTTCAATTAAACCACTTTACACAGGGCCATGATGAAAACACGTTTTTATTTGTTATAGTATTTTCAAAATAAATCCTGATATACCACTTTAAGACAACACACGTACATTTTGTCTAAGCTGGATGGTGCAACACTGCCGATCATGCACCGTTATTTGGTGTTTACGTATGATATAATTGTACCACTTAATCATTACATGCACCAGCAAACTAATGTATAAATCCCCTGGGAATTTGAAACAGTATTTACATAATGTAAGTATATAGTAGCATATTTCTACTATCTACTTAAGGACCCGTCATATACCTGATCACTATGTGATTCAAAGATAATTGCCTCGTAAATGTGATAGAATATATGTGTTATATATACAGTGGAACCTCTCTAAACCGGACACCAAGAAAACACATGTGACCTTATTTTTGATAAGTTTCTTGGTTATTTATCGCAGGTTATACTGTTCGTGATCGGATAGCACACAACTATGGCTCAGAGTGATCAAATGCCCGAGTAGCGAGGCAGTGTTGACATAATTATATGTTATAGGTATATTATATCACATTTATGAAGCTATTATATTTGAAACACATCGTGATCAGGTATATTATGGGTTATGGTTAGTGATAATGTGGTACAGTGCAACCTCTCTAAACCGGACACCCTGGGAGGTCCCCAGGGTGTCCGGTTTAGAGATGTTTCACTGTAATTCCGATGTAAGAGCACTGAAACACACACATGTGTGCATTGCAATCACGAACACTGATACACATAAGTGATATTTGACAGGGAAATCGGTGATAATTGAACACATGGATGTGGCAAGGGTGTTTGGTTTAGAGAGGTTCCACCTTATAGCTAGCTAATATACAGATACCTTAGAAGTCGTCTTGACTATATAATTATTGCATCAAGACGACGTACTAATTAGTCAGAAGGAGATACTGAATTGAACAAAATAAAATTGATTAAATATCGTAACTTATACGGTGTATTAAGATTGAGCAATTATGTTATCACGTTATGTGGATGGCAGACATATGACACCGTATTTAGGCCATAAACATGTACTTTGGTGGTTCTCAGACACGGGGTTTGCGGAATGTGACACGGGAGGGCGGATTTTTTGAATATATATGGGCCGCGCTCTGTGAAAACCAGCCTTAATCACAACGTCATGAAAGGGATTTTGACACTTGGAATTGTTGCGTCATTGCAATAAGTTGTCCTATTTATAGCCGTACGCTTTACGGCTCACAAATATTTTAATGTTGGATATGCGTGGCAGAATTGTACAGTTGTTTTCATTGTGGTTCAGATTTTTTTATTCGGTTTCCTTTAAGCAAATAAGTAGTATTTCTTTTTCTATTATTTGTATACAAATGGGCATATTGCATTTATGATTTTTATAATATATTATGGACGACTTGTGAAAACGACATTTGAAACTAAATAACCATACGACAGGTATTTTTAGATAACACATAATAACACAATCAGTATTTATGTAATCATAATGCTAATATTTATTTTAAACTTTTATTTATTTATAACAATTACAAACCAAACGCGAGAACAATTGTAGTCGGCGTATATGGCGTCTGCATGTTTCTTAATGTGGGTTGAAACCGGAATACTCAAAGAAAACAAACTTATCCTGTCTGGCGACGACCATCAGATATACATGTACTTACAACTTGAAGATCGAACCTGGGGCGCATGTGTGAGCTCTTTACTAATTATGGTATACGGTCCCGTTCAGATTAGAGCGGGGTCGGGTGTTTTCGGCGTCTAAGACGGAACCGTACACGCTGTACACGCCCAGTTCCGATTTTGGGATTTATTTATAGATTAGACTGCATTACCCCTATTTGATGAGTAACACTAACTTTCATTTGAACGTGACGAGCCTTAATATAATATCAATTTTCGAAATATGTAGACACACTCGGGTACATCTGAGTTCATGTATTCATGACCTAATTATGTGTCTACGTAGATCTATATATTGAATTATCATATTTATGAAAAGGTCTTGGTTTACAGATGTCGTTCTATGGAAAACGGTTTAATTCGTATTGGCAATACTTTCTGCACTGTTTGTCGCACTGTTTGTCGCAAATTTAAAACTCATGGGGAAATGAACATGCGCAAAATAAGATATCAACTTAGGTGTAAACGTGTTTACTGATGGGGGGGGGGGGGGGGGGGGGGGTAGTGCCGACGTGTTTACTGATGGGGGGGGGGGGGGGGGAGGGGGGGGGATAGTGCCGACGGCCGGTCAGACCCGGCCCCGCTCTGCGTGAATGTGTGCCCGCAACCGTTACTTTTATTAAAGAAAATGTAAACAGTTGGCTCATTAACTGTGACACGTACATGTATTCTGGATAAAATTAGCCACGGATAGAACTGGGCCTAGGTCTTAATTCATATTATTTACTGGTTTACCGTCGAATATTTCGAAAATCAACATAAATTAAAATTTGGAAATATTCAGAAAAATAATCGTATCACAGATAAAAAATATGGTAGTGCTAATTACGCGGCTGCTGGTATATCACATCATGTTGACACTGGGCTAAACATGTTTTATTATTTAGTATTTAGTGTGTTGGTATTGTGTCACAGGCATATTTAGTGCGAACATAATTGTAGCCCGTTTCACTAAATTTCGTACGACAAAAATGTTCGTAAGTGCAACTCTAGGATCTTCTGGAAATTTCAATTGACGGATTTACATTTATTGAGCATAGGCTGCTCAATAAATGTAAATCCAATAATTTTTTACAGGAAAACGTGTAAATATGGTTATATGAATGTGTGGCATATATTTTACTAGTAGTTTTGCAATCAATACAGACCCTGATCAGGCTGCGCTGATGCACAGGTTTAATTTACAAATGTAAGAAGTCCTACTTTATATCGTTGTTAATTGACTTACTACTAAACACTGGATGCCTGTGTGCTTTATTGTTGTTGTTTTTTTATCAAAGGGACGTTCTAGTCGGAGGCGTGAAAATAACAGAAAGCAAATACCAGGGGCGGATCCAGGATTAGGGGGGGGGGGGGGGCTGTTCGGCACTTCTTCATTGAAATAGTTTACTATATTTTCGAACTAGCACGGTTTGTTCGTCCACCAAGCGGAGCTCGGGAGACTGCTAGGTGGGTCCGGCGGTAAGCCCTCCGGACTATGTTTGATATCTACACCCCATTTTGCTGCGTTATGGCGCATTTTAGAGCAAACATATCTTTACTCGCCAAATTTTAGGGGGGCGCGCGCCGGGTTTTCCCCTACGTGAATCCGCCATGGAATACACAAATTCTATATTTGCAGATTCAACGAGTCTAAATTCAAACGAGACGCTTCAAACAAATGTCGCAATTGTGTGGTCGGTACAAATTTAGTGTGTAGATCACTGACTGGAGTATATAGTGCGCAGACATGAATTCAAAATACATCTACGTACACCACGCTGCTTTTTAGCATGGCTTGGTTGGACACTCATTTCTTTGTTTACAAAGGCCTTGAATGTAATTTTTCTGAAACGCAACACAATTAAATTGCAAAATTCGTTTTCAAATTAATTATTCCCGACGAGAGGATACAGTGTATACATATACATGCAGCAGTACTATTATGCTTACTGCCGGTATTTTTATCAGAACATTTTCTAACAATTATACAATCAGGTATGTCACATCGACATATTTTCCCGACATTGACAGGTTTATGTATATATATTTGTTTTCAAATGGTAAACACATTATCAAAAATACAAACCCACACACATTTAAAAAATACACAGTAATGGATAAATTTTGCCCTGAATGTTCTGTTGGCCACTTTTGATTTTAACAACTATACATTCATTACTAAATAATATATGCGTGCTGTCGCGCGGGCATCAGCCACGCAAATAAAAACATATGAAGGAATCTACAAAGTACGGTTGATTAATGCGTACATTTATAACATTTGAAGAAACTTATAAAACAAAATCAGTACCGGCAGTAAATTCATAGACAGGATCGAGACGGGTAGCCCACACAATAACATTTGTAAGCGGACACACCTAACAATATCTGCCCTATCGGTGTGGGGGCAGTGGCGCGGCGGTGGGCAGCCGAGGAACTGGGGGTCAGCGCAGGATTTCCCCATAGACCTCCTACCTGCTAGTACGAGGTACATGTACACAAGACCGTCCGTCAGTCATATTGGCTACACAGGAAAACGTTCCTCCCGCTTTCTGAGTGGACAGTGGATTTTTAATTTGTTTAAACTCCCCGGGAGTGCCCGACTACCCTCTAGGAGCCATAGGCCTATCCAAATTCTAACCAAATTCACGTCTTTTGATTTCTACAGAAAAAATTTGTTTCAATCACAGATTGTTTCAATTTCAAACACCAGAAATGTCGTTTAGTTCTTTGTGTTTGGTCTTTGGTGAGTGATGTAATGTCTACATCAATAAATGACGTCACAATAAACTGTTACGTAAATAACGTCAATTAGATTCTGAACTAAATTCTCAAATAATTACAATGTATCTTTCTGACGGTACATGTTTATGCATAATCTGTGATAGTTGGCGATAGTAGCAAATTACGAAGTCACATGTCGGCTAATTATAGATTTAACATTGATAGTGGTGCGTATGGTTTGTTCATTACATGTACATAACATAGTTGTATTCAGTTCAATAGTAAACATACTAACACTTGTAGATACATTTAGTGCATCTTATCAGCAAATACAGTGTTCAGAAAGCACAGTCAATGAGTCTATGAACACGCTTTTTCACTGTAGGCTATTGTGTTGCATTCTACAAACGTCAGCGTTTCAATAACGTCATTTTCTCCATGACGTTACTTTTTTTCCTTGCGTGATTCACATGGTGCTACAAAAAGTGAGATAAAACAAAAACTAAGAAACATATTTGCATTTTCTTTTCAGCATATTGTTTTTGAAAAATGTCCGCATCAAAAGATGTAAAAACGTGCAAATTGAAAATTGTGTCATTAAGGCTGGTTTTCACAGAGCGCGGCCCATATATTTTTGTTTCATGTGTTCATCTCTGATTGTTCAAGTCGCCAGATGCATACATGTTCTATAAAGGTAATATAAACCTATTTTAGACATGGAAACTCACCAGATTTCCGTTTCAAACATGATTGGATTTAACATACTTTTGCATGGTAGTGTTTTTGATTGATCATGTGGCGAATTCATAGCCTGATTGTATTTTCTCATGACGATAAAATGCCCAGACGAGCAGGGATTTTGCTGACGCGGCGATATCTAACAACCAAAGTACATTTTTGTATCGCCTTAAGTGGTGAATTTTATCCGATCATGGTGAAAGGTTTTGCTTAATTATATTACATTTTACATAAGAGCACATTGTTATTGAACACGGGGAGTGTTTATTCGTATCACGATATGCGTGTCGCCATAAATAGTATAGATGGACCCACGCTGTCACATAACAAGCCTCAAGCACCAGCCTTTTATTTTAACGACCAGCGTAAACCAGGGTCAGTGTCTACCTTGATCGCCATTCGATCAATCTCAGGGTCTACCTTGAACGCCATTCGATCAAACAATATTCGACCTTGTTTTCCTTTTTTTTTTTGTATAGCGTATATATGAAGCATCGTCCCTATTGTATCAGGAACTGTTAAAATTACTAGACAAAGTCGAGAAATTTATAATTATAATAATTGATTTGACGTATTGGTGTTTAACGGCATATCAACAGCTAAGGTCGTTTAAGGCCGGGCGAAGGGTTCGATCCCGCATTTAACATGCTGCAATAAATATTTACATCGAATAAAAAAAAAGAAAGTAAGCCCTTATAATGATTTGCGAACACAACTATATACCAGGCAAACAGACACGACTACAGTGTAACCTCTCTAAACCCGACACCTATTTATCCCGTCAACACTACAAATAGCTTTAAAATGCAAAATAAAATAAGAATCGACTAGTATGACAACCGCACATATTCATACGCAGTGATTAGGTCGTATTGACAGGGTATCAAAAATGTTTCACGGCACATACACACTGTGTTGACGGGATAAAGCTGTATACGCAGGTGTAATGGCATTCACCAAAACATGTCTGATTTGTGGCTGTGACTGGATAAATGGGGCTGATGGGAATTGTGGCTTCTGATCAAATAGCCAACTCTTGTAGCCTTATATGTTTGTAAAAGTTTCTCCAGTTAGAGACCAGTATACCACAGGGGGCGTATACATGTTTTACAAACATAATGTCTAGTTACTATACAGTGATGGTAGCATTAATGCTGACTTTAAAGGTACATGCCCATGACTTAGGTTATGCTATAGTGATACAGTTAGTTTTGTATATTCTGTGCGTATGACATTTTCTGGAAAAAATAAACGTTCATTCACCATTACCCCACGTATTGATTGGCATTATTATACATTTTATTTTAGACGAAACTTTTTCACACTGATATCAGGGACGATAACCGTGTTTCCTTAAAATGGTAACGGACATTACTATTTATTCTCTGTATTTATTGTTTGATGTGCTATGATCATACTTTATAATCTGTCGAAAATATTTATTTTTTCAGGTGACGCATTTCATTAGTATAAATAAGTAAAAAATATCATGCCTCATTTGCATATTAAAATAGCCTGATACCATCGCGCGTCACTATCAGTAAAATAAATATTACTAAGTGATTATATCTGTTTTGCGGGCAAATTGTAATTTTTAGAACTGGTGGAATAGTGACACAATTCATGATACACTTATTTAATTCCTACAAAGAACATTTTGTGCTTACTGAGTGGGCATGTACCTTTAATACTGATATTTTGAGAAAACTATTTTGCTATTTTGAGCGAGAATATATACATGTAGTAAGAATATATACAAGTGTACAAGTGGACCAACCTTGTAAGATAGCTCGTGGTGTCAAATGACCAGTTATGCATACAAACGTCCAGTCCTTATGAGATATTAACCCGTTCAACATCACCGACCTCTTCATCTGTGTTTGCAAACAGTGTAGATCCGGATGAGCCGGCTCGTAATGAGCCGTCTCATCAGGATCTGCACTTTTTGCAAGTAATGTTCATATTGTTCAGAAATTAAACACCCCAATCCTATAAATTGACTAATCTGAATATCATTTTGTGTCGACTAGATTGGTCCTTAATTTAACATATCATTGTTTGCTCCAGTTATTTCGAGTTGAAAGGGTTAACTACACTACACTACACATAAACAATCCCACGTCGTACCGTCGGGCCCTGGACAAGTTATGTCCAAGCCACAGTAGATCATGGTTCGCCCGTACGTACGCGGGGATAATCCACTGGATATCCGACCGTACATGCGGACGAACGTGATCTAACTGTGTTATCACATCCTCACGTCCATAACTTGCGCACAGGTGGAAGACTCGGACCTAGGACGCATTACTTGGCTCATTTGGAAAACGTTCCACCACCCACCCATTTCCATACACTATACCTTACAGAAAACGCTGCAATGGAAATGGGTGAGTGGGGTAACGTTTTCCAAATGAGCCAAGTATTGGGTCCTAGGTCCGAGTCTTCCACCTGTGAACTTGCCAATGAGTTGAGTAGCTGCGGAAACAAAACTCGAAAATGTACCACATAAAGTGTATGTGATAAGGTAAGCTGCGATTATCTAAGCTAGCCTATTTGTGGCTGTTACTGGAGAAATGGGACTTATGGGATTTAAGGCCAGTCTAGCTTCTGGAATCCCAGCACATTTCTGTGCAACTTGATGGACCTATAGTGTTTGTTAAACGCAGAACGGATGCTTCAATGACTGAACGGCGAGCAGTGCAGATCTGATCTGGATCTACACTGGTCGCAAATACCATAGGCCACGTTTCTCCAGTCAGCGTCAGATATGTGTCATTGGAATGTACAGTGAAATCTCTCTAAACGAGATACCAAGAAACGTAGTTCTGAGTACATAACGCTAATTACACTTCATTATATTACATTGTCTATAAAGCGGAAAATGTGCTGCTCTAAGAAACGTAGCTGCACGTTTCCGCTTTATAGATATGTTTTGCTCTATACTTCTCCACCATGACTCAAATGTAATTATATGTAATGTAATGTAATTAGAGTTATGTACTCACAACAATACTGCACGTAGACAATTTAATCTTTATTGGATTCGCTGTAACGAACATTCATATAGAACCCATATAAACCGGATACCGATAAAATCACACCGATAAATCTTGATACGTTTATCTAGCATTGATATCTGATGACGGGGTATAGTCATCATCTCAAAACACACACGCTTGATTGTTCGCATGTCTGGTGAATTACAGTGGAACTTATCTAAGGCGATCACAGTGGTGCCCCATCGAATTAGAGAGGCTGCACTACATGTTACAGTGGAACCTCTCTAAACCGGACACCCTGGGAGGTCCCCAGGGTGTCGGGTTTAGAGATGTTTCACTGTAATTCCGATGTAAGAGCGCTGAACAACACGCCTGTGTGCATACTGCATAGCCATCATGAACACCTATAAACATCGGCGATGGTTGACAGTAAGTGAAACCGGTCATAATTTAACACATCGATGTCGCAAGGGTGTTCGGTTTACAGAGAGTCCACTGTATATTCATTACCGTCTTTACACTGCGTAGAAACGATGAGACGAAATGTCACTAACGAGCCACCATATAAATACCTGAAACTGACTTACCTGGTTGGAAACAACAGCAACGTCCAGACAAATTCACATATATCAACACAGTAAAACTTAGAATTTTAGTCTCATGTCCACAATATACACTACCCAAATCAGAGACAATGCGTCACTGTCAAGTTATTCAGACTCAGGAATAACTTATTGTCCTATTGTCCACGTTTATTGTACTACTGAACAATGTACGTCTGCGTGCTTTGTTTTTTTTTTATCAAAGGGCCGTTCTAGTCGGAGGCGTGTAAATAATATAAAGCAAATACACACACAGTCCAGATTTGCAGATTAAACGCGTCTAAATTCATACGAGCCGCTTCGAACAAATGTCGCAGTGTGGAGCGTCATTCCAACAAAATCAATATTATGATCGGGACAAATTTAGTGTGTAAATTACTGACTGGGTTATAGTGTCAGTGTGCAGCTATGCAAAATACATGTACGTACGCCATGGTGTTTTTTCATGGGCGGATCCAGGATTTCAAGTTCTGGGGTGGGGGGGGGGTGGACTTCTTAAAGGTGCACGCCCACTCATTCGGCATAAACTGTTTATGTCAGAGACATTTTCTGGCAAAATAAACATTCATTCATCATTACCCCACGTATTGATTGGTATTATTATATACATTTTATATCAAACGAAAATTTCCACACTGTTATCAAGGGCGATAACCGTGTTTCCTTAAAATGTTAACGGACATTACTATTTATTCTCTGTATTTATTTTTGATGTGCAATGATCATACTTATCTGTCTAACATATTATTGTGTTCATGTGAATTAGCATAAATAATCAAAACATATCATGCCTCATTTGCATATGAAAATCCGATACCACCGCGCGTCACTATCAATAAAATAAATTACTAAATGATTATATCTGTATTCCGGGCACTAGTAGATTTTAGACCTGGTGGAATAGTGACACAATTGTTCACTTATTTCATTCCTATAAAGAACAGTTTGTGCCTATTGAGTGGGCATGTACCTTTAATTGAAATAGTTTACTATATTTTCAAACTAGCACCGTTTGTTCGTCGACCAAGCGGAGCTGGGGAGAAAGCTAGGTGGGTCCGTCGGTATGCCCTCCCGAATATTTTTGATATCTACACCCCATTTTGCTGCGCTATGGCGCATTTTAGAGCAAACATAGAGAATGGTAGGTTAGTATCGTGAATGGGAAAAAATATCTGGCAAGGCTCAGGAAACGGGATGGGCGAGGCTCTGTCGAGCACATCTCGTTTCCGTGCCGTGCCAGATATGTTTTCCCATTCACGGCACTAACCTACTATTCTATTTATCCCGTCAACACCTACACATAGCTATAAAAGGCAATAGAAATAACCCCAGTCACCGCACATATTCATACGCAGTGTTTAGGTCGTATTGACAGGATATCAACAAATGTTTCACGGCACCGTGTTTCATGGCACATACGCACTGTGTTGACGGGATAAATATTTTTTTTCGCCAACTTTTAGCGGGCGCCAGGTTTTCCCCTATGTGAATGATCCGCCCTTGTTTTTAGCATGGTTGG
>JAQRGA010000446.1:0-17665 GCA_029237695.1 Conchocele bisecta | reverse complement strand
CACATGTATGTTCTATACAATAAAGTAGGAGTGACACAAAAGAATATGGGTTAACTTACACCAACTGTAGAAATTGGCGAATCATTTAAAATGTATCCACCTAAAAATCATTAATAAAAATCAGGTAAACTTTTCTATAATTCTGCTGTAATTGTGGGGACAAAACAATGCTGTCTATCCATTGTCTTGGGGATGGGTACTGTGTATGGATGTGTTTTTAGATAACGCAAGATATCGGGTTAAACAATTGATGAAGCAATTATACACTTTTTGTTGTCTGTGAGAGGGTATTTGAAAAACAATTGTCCCCAGGATGGCTAAAACACATTGCCCGCAGACAATATTTTAACTAAATAAACTGTTAATTAATAATCAGGAAAATACATAACAAAATTTTTAATATTAATATTGTTTGTTTTTTAAACTGCGATAAGACCCATTGCAACTAAGCCAAAGGGACGACGGTTACTAATGATTTAGCTGTTGTATTTTGCCTTTTTCTTTTTGGCCTCTTTCTCCGTAGCGTGTATGCTTGGTGACCACGCATTTGAACCGTTCTCATAATGATGGTTCAAAATATGCAATTTTGGTGATGAATATTCAACCTACATCTGTATTGTTACCACAGAAATGGTTTCACCTTCATGTTCTGGCCACTATATGGAGAGGGCAGTGTTTACATAAATGAAGTCGTTTGTATAGTGGTGCCTCTTTTATTTTTTATTTTGTAAATTTTTTATGAGTTTACCCCTTTAGCTGAACAGGCACAGGCATATGTGATGGCGGGCAATGTCTTTATTCTTCTGTAAATACTAAATGAAAGTGGCCCTGAAATATCACCAGATTGTCACTGCTAGCATATCATTCTCACTTATGTTGTGGCATATTAATAAGCTTCATTCAAAAGTATTTGATTCTCAACATTACGCAAACAGTTTGCACGTTTTTTAACATGGGTGGACAAGGGTTTCTTCGGTGGTAACGGTCAGTTATAAGTATGAAAATCAATACCGCTGGTTGTGCTAGATTGATATGTGGTCATGGTATGGTATTCTAATCCTATTCACCAGATATGAGAAATACATTTTGCATAAAAAGTCATATTCTGTGATATGTAATTCCAAATGTTTCCTCGTACATGAGGGGAATAAGCTTGGAAATCCAGACCACCTCGGGTTTTGTATTTGTCCGGGCAAATAGGGTTGTTAGCAGATTTCCTTGAGCAATGGGTACCTAAATAAGATCACTATGGGCTAATGTCAATCACATGTTTTTGTTGCTTTCAAATGGATTGAACACTGTCTGTCTGAATCTTATTATGATATTGTACCAAGTTTGATTGAAAAAAAATTATCATTAAGGTACCAGTCCACCTGTTATTCGTTAGTTTCGTATTTTTGCCTATGGGCTTTTTAAGTAAATATATAAAAAACCTGGCGTTCCTGTGGGCCTTCATGAATAGGTCTCACAATTTTTTTGCTTAATTAATTGTATGTGTTTTTTTTTTAGGCTGCATTGAAACAATTTATCTGCAAAATTATGTGCTTTTGCTTATCTGGATTTCATTCCATGCTGGTAGGCATTTCCTGGGTTGTTGTTGAGGGTGCTGGGAAACTAACGCTCGATATTGTGGACCCATTTTCCTTGCGCCATTTTACCCCATGTTGATCAGCTTGGTTCTGTTAGCAGAAAAGGCAAAAACACTCTAGTACCTGTATTAGGGACTATGCTCAATTGGGACAAGGTTTGGGATGCCAAGATTTGATACCAAGTGTTGTTTATTAGTGCAAAGTCCGCATGAAATATGTGAACATTTCATGGGAATTTGAATATTATGCGTCCGCTGCGGCAATAATGGCAAAATTGGCCATTTTCTTGAACAAGGTTTTGTGTACATGTATTTATCAATTTATGCTGTGTATGTTCAAGTATAGTGCTTATGCATTGAAACAACTGCAGCTACTATAGGCTAGTAGACCTATCAAGGTAGCCATTGCATCCAACAGGACAGGTTGTGTAAATTAAGGTGATAGAAAATATTGATAAATTAGTTAGCGGAATCATCAGCGGACTCTGTGGGGAAAGTCCTCAGCATCGGCCCCGGAAAAAACAGGTGGAACTGGTACCTTAAGTAAACTATATGGGGCATTGTTATAAAAGTTTGGCTTGAATTCCCACTTATTGTTTGTTAATAGGTGCTTATATGCCCTATTACGGGTTCAGTAATTAACATTCATTTTCAATTTTTGGTTTGGCCTAACTGGTTTATCAGGGATATTGCTTATTTTCAAAGGGTGGTAATCCGTAAAACACAAACAAAATTGTTTAATTGACAAAACTGTTGTTTTTTCTCCGCGGCTCCCACCATTTAACACTGGCGTAAGTGGTTTGTCGCATCGATAGACGCGTTGTTATTAGTGGAAATGTTAGCAGGAATGTGCTTTTTTTAGCATTTGTGTAAATGTTGTTTTTTATTACTGGTTCAAAACAGAAATATGTCCATCATGAATATTTCAGTGTCTATTCTGTCAGCCGACCGGCCATTCGATTTCGCATGGCTGTTAGCATTTTTTCCACTGCGGAAATATCTGCGAGGGAAAAGACATTAGAATAATATAAACGGAAAACTCGATAAAAAAGGACTGAAATCTCTGGACCAGGTTGTCATTGTGTAGATGGATCGAAAAATAAAGATGGTTACGGAGTTGCTGACAACTGGATTTTCGTACATAAAAATGAAGGTTCCATCTGTTTAGTTCACAGATTGTCATTTTTTCTCTCCAACCCAGGATGACATTGTCTATACGTATCACTGTTCAAAACTTGGTTCACAAAAATTCCTTGCCATTTATGCAGCTCATATTTCTTAACGAAAGCCTGCCTGTATTAATGAGAGCAGGGAAAACAGTTGTTAAAGAGACGGAGGAATGCTCGGGCACAAGGGCTATCCGACGTGATTCTTGTTCTGAGCCGAGGTACTAAAGTGACAGACATTTGGTTTGCTTTGTCACTTTAATATATGCGACGAGCAAAATGGTATGGTTTAATAAAATTTTTAAAAACTGGTTATGTTGCGACCAGCATAGACACAAGGCAGAACTGATCTGGGCTACATGGTTGCACCAACTAGGTTGCAGCTAATTCCAGTTCATTATATATTTTGTCTGTTCTTCAGATTAGTTTCTTTTGCATTCACAATGTTTGTTATTGGGTGTCTTTAAAGATGGCAACCAAAAGTTTCAGCTACATTTGGGTTTGCAAACCGTTTATTGCATGTTCACTGTGTAACAGCTTCATTTGTTGTTGCATACAGTGAACGCTTGTGGCTTCGTTTACAACGAATGTCTCAGATGGTAACGTGGTTGATTTGCAACCGAAGGACGGCTTTGCCTCTGGCAGAAAATTTATTTGTTTTGCCGGTCTAGTTTCAACATACTTTGACAGAAATGGGCTATGTCTTGTACCTTTCTAATACAAACTGATTTTGCAATTTTGATAATTGTACCACCTTGTGGGCCTGTTGAATTTGCTGGAATGCAACTGCAGAAGGACAAAGTTGGGCTGCCAGTTCGACTCCAATTGTTGTGTTTTGGGGGCGTATGGTTGAAACACCGTTTAATGCATGCTTTTGTTTATTAGTTGTCGGAAAACTGGACATTTTCTTCAGAATTCTGCTGCTTAAAGTTATATCTGGAATTGTTTGCGTGTATTCTTGGTATATCTTTTCGCTGATTTTAGTTTTGAGATGTTCTTCCCTTATGGGGAAGATTGGAGATTTTTTTGTATTGTAAGACTGCAGATTGTGCTTTGGCAACGAGATTTAACCTGCCTTTGTTAGTTGCTGTGGTCACATTGGAATGCATTGGTGCAAAACCTAAATGTTTTTTTTACACTGTTGTGGTGTTCCTAATGTACATTTCATTGGGATTGCAAAATGCTTCCTAAATGCAGGGTGGCCTTCCATATGGGCTCGTGTTGCGAATGGATGATGCAAGCTTCTGTATTTGAAATGATTTATTGTTAAACCCGGCGTCAGTCGTCAGTTTTATGCATTTTAGTTTTTTGAACCAAATTCGCATTTTGGTGGTACAAAGCAATATTCGTGGCATTTATTTTTATTGGCTTATTCATGGTTATGGAGTTCGGACCGTCTTTGCTGTGATGGCACTTGCATTGATGGTTAATGACTTCATGTCAGTATTTGTTGAGACTTTCTATTTTTATGGAGATTCTTTTTTTTAGCATTACGAATTCACTGACGGCATTGATTGCCTTCGGTGGCTGAAAAGTTTTTTTTTTTGCCAATTTGTTTTGTGAGACCAGGTCATTCAGTCACATTGTTTATTTTGATGTCTTTCCACTCCAATGCAAGGCCCTTAGTCGTTGTCTGTTCTAATGGGCAGGTGCAAAAACTTTTGAGTTGAACTTTCATAGGCCGGACTCTTTGCGCGGCTTGGAACGGAGGCATTTTTTAAAATTCAAATGTGACATCCGCTGTTGGAGCCGCTTTTATGTTGCTTAATTTTGTTGAGGACATAAGTTTTGAATTTAGGAGCAATTGTTCCATTGTTTAGTTCTTCTTACAGTGTCCATTAGTTTATTTAGCTTTTTGTGAATGCCAACTCTTGCTGGGGGGTAGGAATATTCAAACAGGCCAAAAGCACATGCAATGTCCACTAATCCCATTTTAGTTTTCCAATATGGGATGCAGTAGCCAAGAGAATTCGTTGAGGTACCATTTGTTTGGCTTTGCATGAGGGTCTGTGTTTTCAGTTATTTGTGAACCACCGGTTTACTTGCCACCAGTGTCGAAACCCGCAATTTACTTGCCATTTTCACAACTATTGAGATTGCACAAGCCTTGCCTGCAACTTTCTCCAATTGCCACACTTTGGGCCTGTCACAAATTTTGTGTGCCGACCTTGAGACTTAATCGTTTCGCCGGCTCATTGCCATTATTTAAATTTTCGTCTGTTTATTATGTCGGATTAAGTATTTTCATGCGTGTGGGTGAAACTTGTTTCAGCCAGAGGGACGCAACCCTGTAGGGGATTGTGCCTGGTGGACGACAACATCCCTTCCATCTCGGCGTATTGATTCCAGTGCTTCGTCGTCAGCTTACTTCTGTACGGCTCAGTCCTTGTGGTTGGTGGTTGTTGGTGGGGTGGTGGTGGTCGTGTCGTCGTCGTCGTCGATGTTGTTCGTCCCTGTTGTCGTCGTCGGTTGTCGTCGCCGCCACCGAAAAAACGCGGACAAAGGTGGGGTCAACCATCGTTTACTCGGTTGTGTATTGTTTGACTTGGCGTCAGCATTGTGCGCCGCTGTGTTTCCAACATGAAAACCCGCCAATTTCTGGCGCCGGTTTTGCTTCTGGGCTGCGTGTGGACTTACGCACATGGTAAAGGTCACAATTTAAAAGGACCCACACCAAGTTGATACAACTTATGTTTTTATAAAACAGATATATATAAATCAGGTTTATCTATTTTACTATTCCACTTTATTTTACAGTGTAATTGTGTGAGTTTAAACACATTCCCATGTTTATGTTCTATAAACATAGTAGGTGCCACCCCAAAAAATTGGTTAAATTACACAATGTAGAAATTGGCGAACATTTAAATGTATCCAACTAAAACATAATAAATCAGGTTTTTTAAACTTTCTATAATCTCTGTTAATTGGGACCAATGTGTATCCTTGTTTGGGATGGTGTGTACTGGAATGTGTTTTAGATAAGCAAGATTTTATCGTGGTTACAAATTGGATTTGAAGCAACTACATGTGTCTTGTGAGGTCCTTGAAAACAATAGTCACCAGCTAAACCGGGATGGCCGCAGACATATTTATAACTGTTATTTATATCGGGAACCAATAACAAAATATATTATATTAATGGTTTTTACACAGCGAGCCCATTGCACTTAAGCAAAGGGGACACGGTTACTAAGGATTTAGATTTTGTAATTTTTGCCCCTTCTTTGGCCTTCATTTTCGTTAAAGCCGTTGTATGCTTTGTTGACCACCTTGAAACCGGTTCTCATCATGATGTTTCAAAATATGCATTTTGGTGATTGATATTCAACCTACATCTGGTATTGTTACCACGAAAAGGTTTTCACCTTCTTGTTGGCCACTATGAGAGGGCAGTTAATAAATGACGTCGTTTGTCTAAGAGGCTGCCTCTATTTTAATTTTTTGAGTTTTTCTCCCTTTAGTGCAAGGGAAAGCAAATTTATGTGATGGGGGATGTCCTTTATTTTGTCTACAATTGAAAGTGGCCTGAAAATCACAAAGATTGTCTGCTAAAGCATATTCATTTCATATGTAGAAGCATATATAAGCTTTCATTTTAAACTTAATTTGGATCTTTTTTTCAACATACGTTAACAGTTTGGACGTTTTTTACATGGCGGACAAGGGTCTTTCGGTTGGGTAACGGTAGTTACTCGTATGGCTAATCCGTTGGAGTGCTAGATTGATATGTGTCTTGGTCATGTTAATGTATTCCTTAATTCACAGATATGAGAAACATTTTGCCTAAAAAGTCATTATCTGTTGATATGTAATTCCAAGTTTCAGTACTTTGTGGGAAATGCTTGGAAACCAGACCACCTCGGGTTTTTTGTATTTGTCCGTCAAAGGGGGTTGTTAGCAGATTTCGATGAGCATTTTTTGGGTCCAATAAGACACTAGGGCTAAAGTCAATACATGTTTTTGCTTCAAATGGATTGACACTTGGTCTGTCTGAATCATATGATTTTTTTTTATTGTAAAAGTTGATGAAAAAAATATTTAAAATATGGACCTAAGTTCCACCTTTGTTATTCGTTAGTTTCGTTTTTGCCTATGGGCTTTTCGTAAAATCTCATAAAACCTGCCGTTCCTTGTGGGCCTTCAAGACGTCTCGCAATTTTTTTGCTATTAATTGTTTATTTTGAGTTTTTTAGTGCATGAAAACCAATTTATCTGCCAAATATGTGCTTTTTGCTATGGATTTCCCATTATGTGGTGATTTCTGTTGTTAGTTGAGTCGGAACCTAACGCTTTCGATATTGTGGACCATTTTCCTTGCGCCCATTTTACCCATGGTGATCAAAAGCTTTGGTCTGTTAGCAAGAAAAGCCAAAACACTTCAGTACCGTATAGACTATGGCTCAATTTGGGACAGGTTTGGATGCAGGATTTGATACAAGTTGGTTGTTTAAATTAGGTGCAAAAAGGTCCGCATGAAATATGTTGAAATTCAAATTGCTTGAATATTATGCGCCGCTGCGGGCAATAATGCAAATTGCCATTTTCTGAACAAGGTTTGTGTACATGTAAATCCAATATGGGCTGTGATGTTTCAGTCTTTAGTGCTAGCATGACAACTGGCAGGTAATATAGCTAGTAGACCTTTTATAGGTGCCATTTTGGCATCCAACAGACAAGGTTGTTGTAAATCAGTTGCATTTAGAAACTTTATTGATAAATTTGTAGACGGAATTTCATCAGCGGGCCTCTGTGAAGGTTCCTAGTTGGCCCGGAAAACACGGTTGGATTGGTACTTAAGTACATTTATTGGGCAATGATAAGTTTTGGACTGAATTCCTATTGTTTGTTATAGGCTTGCTTATTTTAATGGGGGCCCTTATTGGCCGGTCAGTTAATTACAAATCTTTTTCAATTTGGTTTTTTGCCTAAACTGTTTTCAATGTATTGTCTATTTTCAAAGGGAGGTATCGTTAAAAACACAAATTGTTTAATTGGACAAACCTGTTGTTTTTTTCTCCGCGGCTCACCATTTAACACATGGAGTTTTAAGTGTTTGCCAATCGATAGGGACGCGTGTTAAAAGGTGGAATTGTTGCAGATGTGCTTTTTTGCATTTGTGTAATGTGTTTTTAATACTGGTTTTCAAAACAGGAAATATGTCCATATGAATAAATTTCAGTTTGGTTCATCTGTCATTTCGCCGGCCATCTGATAGGGCATGGCTGGGTTGCATTTTTTCACTCGCAACTTTTTCTGCGAGGAAGGGAATTAGAAATATACAACGGAAAACTTTTCGATATAAAAAGACTGAAATTCCTGGACCAGTGTCATGTCTAAAGGACCTGGTATCGAACAAATAAAGAAGGTTACGGAGTTGTGACAATTTGGATTTTACATAAAAAGAAGGTCCAATCTGGTAGTTCACAGATTGGTTCATTGTTTCTCTCAACCAAGGCCATTGACCATGTTTAAGTAATGCAAACTTTGTTACAAATTATATTGTCCCAACAACCAAAAATCCTGGGCATTTAATGGCAGCTCATATTTCCCTTTAACGAGTTTTGCTCGATTAATGAGAGCCAGGGGAAAGAGAAAATGTGTTAGAGACCGGAGTTATAGTTCGGCCCCATGGGTCTATCCGACGTGCAATTTCCGGTCTGAGGTTTAAAGTGACCAGGACACTTTTGGATTGCTGTTGTCACATTGTATATTATGCCGAAGGCAACTTGTTCTGTTATTAAATTTTATATTTTAAATGGTTATGTGCGACCAGATAGACCCCCCCGCGTTGAATCTTGGGCCTAACACTGGTTGCACAAAAACTGGTTTGCAGTTTTAATTCAGTTTCCATTTATATTTTGGTCTGGTTTCCGAAAATTAGTTTCTTTTTACATCACATTGTTTGTTATTGTGTATTGATAGCAAACAAACAGTTCAGCTACATGGGTGCAAACCGTATGCAAATGTTCATGTGTAACAGGGGCTATTTGTAGTTGCCATACAGGTGAAACGCTTGTGGCTATCCTGTTAACTCGACACTGTCCTCCAGATGGTAAGTGCAGATTTGCAACGAGAGCTTTGCCTCTGGCGAAAAATTTGTTTTGGGTCTTAGTTTTCCATCATACTTTGGAAGAATGGGGCTAATGCTCCTTGTACTTTAATACCAACTGATTTTGCAATTTTGATAATTGAAACCTGTGATAGTGTTGCTTGAATGCACTGCAGAATGACAAAGGTGCTGCAGTTCCGACTTCCAATTGTTGGTGGTTTTGGCGGTTGGTGGAACACGTTTATGCATGGGCTTTTGGTCTCTATTCAGGTTGTCGGACAACTTGGACCTTTTCTTCAGACATTTGGTGTTAAGTATTTCTGAATCGTGCAGTGTATCTTGGCTATATTTCTTCCCCCACAGAGAGTGAGATGTCGGCCCGTTAATGGAAGATTGAGATGTATTGTAAGACTGAGATGTGCTTTGCACACATAGATAACTGCCTGCAGGTTTATGAGGTACTGGAAGCTTGCAATATGTTTTTTTCCATGTTGTGGTCCGTCCTAATGTACATTTCATTGGAATTGCAATGGCCTTCTATGAGGGTGGCCTCCTTATGGGCTCGTTGTGCCGAATGGATTATGCAAGTTTCTGTAAATGAAAATGACTTATTGGTAAACCGGGTACGTCGTCAGTTTTATGCATTTTCGTTTTTTGAACCAAATTTCGGCATTTTTGTTGTACAAAGCATATATTGTGCTCTATTTTGCTTGGCTTTATTAAGTTATGGAGTCGGGACGTTTTGCTTGTTTGCCTGGCACTTGCAATCTGAAAATGTTAATGACCTTAAAACTGTCCAAGTTTTTATTCGTTGAGACTCTATTTTATGTAGATTCCTTTTTTAGGCATTTACGATTCACTCGAGGCAATTGATTCTTCGGAGTGGCTGAAGGTTATTTTTTGCACATTGTGTGCAGGACAGCCTTCAAGTCGACCATTGTTTAATTTGGATGTCTCCACTCCAATGCAAAACAGGCCCTAAGTAGTTGTCTGTTCTATGACCAGAGTTGCAAAACTTTGTGTTGAACCTTCAATAGCCGGGATTTGCGCGGCTTGGAAGGATGCCTCTAAATTCATTGTCCGACAACCGTTTGTTGGAAGTCGCTTTAGTTGCATATGTGAGGACATAGGTTTTGATTTGGAGCAATTGTTCATTGTTTAGTTCTTCTAAACAGTGGATAGTGTCCATTAGGTTTATTGAGCTTTTTTGGTGCATACCTCTTTTGCTGGGGGGTTGGTATATTCCCAAAAGGCCAAGCACATTTGACAATTTGTCACTAATGCATTTTAGTTTTCAATATGGGGCGAGTAGTAGAGAGAATTTCGTTGTGCGTAAAACCATTTGTTGCTTTGCATTGAGGGTCTGTGTTCTCTGATTTAGTGAACAAGTTTTACTACACCAGTGTCGAAACCGCAATACTTGCATTACAAATACTGAAAGATGCACAAAGCTTTGCTGCAACTTTCTAATTGCCACACTGGGCCTGTCACAATTGAGTGCAAAAAGACTTGGAAGACTAACTCGTTTAAGCCGGCTTTCATTGCCCTAATTTAAATTTTCGTTGTTAAACTTCTGGTGGAAATTTAAAAGTTTTCATGCGGTTTTGTGAAAAACTTGTTTAGAGAGGGACCGCAACTTGTAAAAGGGGATTGTGCCTGGTGGACGAAACCTCCCTTCAATCTCGCGTAGTGAAATTCCACGGTGCTGAAACGTTTCTGTACTTCTGTAACGGCTCGCCTTGTGGTTGGTGGTGGTGGTGCTGGTGGTGGTGGTCTTCCTTTGTTTTAATTTTTTTTTTTTCCCCCCCCGGGGGTATTTTTCGGTCGTCGTCGCGAGTTGTCGTCGGTGTCGTCGTCGGTGTCGTCGCCGCCACCGATCGCCGCGACTATGGTCACCATCCGTTTAATTCGGTATGTGTATTGTTTTGAACCATTAGGGCGTCTCGCTGCGGCTGCCGCTGTGTTTCCACACTGGAAAACCCGCCAATCTTCCTGCGCGGTTTCTGTTCTGGAGTGCTGGATGCGTGTTTTTGACCTTAACGCAACCATTGTAAATGGACACATAAAGACACACACCAAGGGTTGACGTCAACAATTATGTTTATATAAAGAATATATATTTAATTCCAGGTTTATTCGAATTTTAATATTCACATTTATTTACAGTGTCTGTGTGAGTTTAAACACATTACATTATGTTCTATAAACATAGTCGTGGACACAAAACAAACTGTTAATTACAAATGGTAGGAATTGGGCAAAAATTTAAATGTATCATTTAAAAATAATAAAATCAGGTAAACCTTTTCAATAATTCTCTGCTAATTGGTGGACACAATGCTGTAAATCATTTGTCTTGGGGAATGGTGTGTACCTGGATGTGTTTTTAGATTAAGGCAAGATATTGGGGATTCAATTGAATTTGAAGAATATACATTTGTTGTGAAAAGAGGTATTGAAAAACACTTGTCAAACCAGGCTTAAAACACATGCCCGCAGGAAACAATATTTACATAACTGTTAAAATTAATACTTCGAAATACCTAACACAAATATATTTAATATTAATGTTATACAGCTTTGAAGCCCATTGCACATTTAAAGCCAAAGGGGGACACGGTTACAAGATTAGATGTTGTATTTTGCCTCTTTTGCCTCATTTCTCCGTAGCGAGTATGCCTGTGAACCCACCATTTGAACCGTCTCAAATCATGGGATGGTTTCCAATTATGGCATTTTGGTGCATGAATATTCAACCTAAACATCTGTATTGTTACAACAGAATTGGTTTCACCTCATTGTCTGGCCACTTTATTGAGAGGCCAGTATACTAAAATGAAGTCGTTTTGTATAGAGTGTTGACTCTATTTATTTTTTAGGTTAACTCCCTCTTTAGCTTTGACAGGGCCACAGCATTATGTGATGGCCGGCATTGGTCTTTATTTCTGTTTACCTAATGGAAAGTGGCCCTGAAATCACCAGGGATTGTCACTGCTAGCATATCTAGTCCTCAACTTTCTTGTAGAGCATATATAAGCCTTCATTCAAACTATATTGATTCTCACATAACGCAAAAAGTTTGCACGTTTTTTAACATGGCGGGACAAGGGTTATTCGGTTGGGTACGGTCAAAAGTTACTAAGTATCGAATTTTTAAATCCGGCTGGAGTGCTTGATTGATTATGTGTCAATGGTACCGATGTAAATCTATCCTTTCACAGAATGAGAAACATTTGATTTAAAAGTCATATCTGTGATATGTAATTCAAGGTTTCCGTACCGATTGAGGGAAAATGCTTGGAAACCAGAGACCACTCCTTCGGGTTGGTATTGTATTTGTCCGCAAAGGGTTGTTGCTAGATTTCATGAGCTATGGGTCCAATAAGTCACTAGGGACTAATGTCAATCAACATTGTTTTTTGCTTCAAAATGGAATGATCAATGTTTCTGTATGAATCATATGATATTGTACAGTTGATGAAAAAATTATCTTAAGGATACCAGTCCACTTTGTTATTTTTCGTTAGTTTCGTATTTTGCCTATGGGCCCCTTTTTATAAATGATATAAAAACCTGCCGTCCTGTGGGACTTCAAGGAAGTCTCTAATTTTTGTGCCTTTAATTGTATGTGTTTTTTTTAGCTGCATGAAACAATTTATCTGCCAAAACTTAATGTGCTTTTTGATCTGATTTCCATTCATGGGCTGGTAGCATTTCCTGTGTTGTTGGAGTTTGCGAAAAACTTACTCGCTCGATATTGTTGGACCCATTTTCCTTGCGCATTTTAACACCATGTTGAAAATCAGCTGGTGTGTAGCCAGAAATGCAAAAACACTCAGTATACCAGTATAGACTTGCTACATTGGGGACAAGTTTGGATGAAGATTTGATACAAGTGTTGTTTAATTAGTGCAAAGTCCGATGAAATATGTGAAATTCATTGCTTGAATATATGGCCGCCGCTGCGGCAATAATGCTATATTGGCCATTTGAACAAAGTTTGTGTACATGTAATATCAATATGCTTGTGGATGTTCAGTTTAGTGCTTGCAAAAATTGGACAACTGCAGCTTTAATATAGTCTAGTTAGGGACTATCAGGTAGCATTGCAAAATCCAACAGACAGGTTTGAGTAAATAAGTGCCATAGAAAATATTGTTAAATTAGTTGCGGAATTTTTTCAAATTCAGCGGACTCTGTGAAGTCTCAGGCTGCCCCGAAACAAGGGTGGACTTGGTACCTTAAGGTAAATATGGGCAATTGGAATAAAGTTGGATGAATTCCCTATTGGTTTGTTTGAGGCTGCTTATATGCCTTATTGCCGGTCAAGTAAATACATCATTTTCAATTTGGTTTGCCTAAACTGTTTTAAGGGAGATTGTCCTATTTGCAAAGGGTGGGTTTGGTAATTCCGTTTTAAAAATAACACAAAATTGTTTAATTGACAAAACTGTTGTTTTTCTCCGCGGCTCACCATTTAACTCTGGAGTTAAGTGTTTCGCCAATCGATTAGACGCGTGTTATAGTGGAAATTGTTGCAAGGGAATGTGGCTCTTTTTGCATTGGGTAATGTGTTTTTATACTGGGTCACCCCAATGGTATGTTTGGGGTTTGTGTGGGGCGGGGGTGTGATTGGTGACTATGGTCCATATGGAATATTTCAGTGTATCTGTCAAAAGCCGCCGGCCATTTTCGATTAGCTTGGCTGTAGCTTTTTTTCAAAACTCGAAAACTCTGCGAGAAGACATTAGAAAATATAAACGGGAAAACTCGATAAAAGACTGAAATCTCTGGATCAAGTTGTCCAATGTTTCTAGGACTGGATCGAAAAATAAGATGGGTTAAACGGACGTGCATTGGAAACAACTGGATTTCCTACATAAAAAGAAGGTCCATCTGGGTTTAGTCACAGATTTTGTCCATTGTTTCCTCTCCAAACCCAGGCATTGACCATTGTCTGTCGTTATGCACTGTTACATTTATTTGTCACAACGAAATCCTGCATTATGCAGCCTTCATATTTCTTACGGGAGCCTGCCTCGTAAGATTAATGGAGAGCAGGGAAAATGGTCGTTAGAGGACGGAGTATTTGGGCTAACGGGGGGGACCACAAGGCTATCCGACGTTGCAATTCTTGTTGAGGTAAACGGACAGACACTTTGAGTTTTTGCTTTCGTCAAACCATTTCTATATGGCGACGCAACCTCATGGTTTTGTTATATTTATTTACAAATGGTTATGTGCGACCTGCATAGACCCCCATGCAGACTGATTGGGCCTACAATGTTTGCAACAACTTGTTGCAGCTTAATTTCTTGTTCATTATATCTTTTGTCTGTCTTCAGATTAGTTTCTTTTAACATTCAAAATGTTTGATGATTGTGTTCTTTAGATTGCAAACAAAACAGTTCGTGTAATGGGTGGCCAAAACGTATGCATGTTCATGGGTAACAGCTCATTTGTTGTTGCATTAACAGATGAACGCTTCTCTTGTGGCTATCTGTTTTCTCGACAAGTGTGTTCTCAGATGGTAACGTGCTGTATTTTGCACACGAGACGATTTGCCTCTGGCGAATATATTTGTTTTGCCGGTTTTACTAGTTTCATCTACTTGACAGATATGGGCTATGTCCTCTTGTACTTGTAATACCAAATGATTTTGCAATTTTGATAATTGAAAAATCACCTGTGCCTAGTGATGCTGAATGCAATGAGAATGAAAAGTGTCCTGCCAGTTCCGACTCCTTTGGTATGTGTTTTGGCGGTATGTGTTACACCCGTTTATGCATGCTTTCCTGTTCTATTAGTTGTCGACATACTTGGACATTTTATTCAGGTACATTCTGTGCTTAAGTATTCATGAATTGTGCAGTGTATCTTGGCTTATATTTTTCGCTGAGAGTGAGATGTCGCCCGTATGGAAGATGAGGATGTATTGTAAGGGGGACTGAAGCATGTGCTTTGCACACCATAGATAACTGCCTGCAGTTTCTCGTGGTCACCTGGATGCATTGCAAAGGTTTTCTTACACTGTTGCTGGTCGTGCCTAATGTACATTTCATTGGAATTGCAATGCGTCCTATGCAAGGCGGGGCCTCACATTACTGGGCTCGTGTTGCGAATGGATGGATGCAAGCTTCTGTATGAAAAAATGACTCTTTTTGGTACAACCCGGCGTACCGCTCGTCAGTTTTTTGCATTTTTGTTTTTTTTGAACAAATTTGCATTTTGTGGACAAAGCAAATATTGTGCTCTATTTTTATTGGCTTTATTAATGTTATGGAGTCGGACCGTCTTTGCTGTGCTGGCACTTTGCATCTGATGTTAAGGACTTAACTGTCAGCTATCGTTGAGAACTCTTTTTATGTAGGATTCTTTTTTTGCATTACCGATTCACTCGAGGCAATTGATTATTCGGATGCTTGAGTTTTTTTTGAAATTTGGTGCAGACAGTCTTCAGTGACATTGTTTATTTTGTCTCCACTCCTATGCACAGGACTAGTTGTTGTCGGTTTCTATGACAGGTGCAAAACTTTGTTTGTGGAACATTCATAGCGGACTTTGCGCGGCTTGGAAAGGGAGGCACTCAAATTCAATGTCGACATACGCTGTTGAGTCCGCCTTTGTTGCTTATGTGAGGACATAGTTTTGATTTTGGAGCAATTGTTTCTTTCGTTTAGGTCATATACTGTGTCCATTTGGTTTTATTGAGTTTTTGTGCATATCACTCTTGCTGGGGGGTTGGATATTCAAACAGGCCAAGCACATGACAATGTCACTAATGCCCATTTTAGTTTTCATTATGAGGCTGTCACGGAGTAAGTTGCTGTGAATGTTTGAGCGTTAAACCATTTGTTGCTTTGCATGAGGGTCATGTGTTCCTCAGTATTTGTGAACAAGTTTACTACACCAGTGTGAAACCGCAATTCTTGCCATTTCACAACTACTGAGTTGCACAAGCCTTGCCTGCAAACTTTTCTCAATTGCACACTGGGCCTGTCACAATTGTGAGCCGAACTTGAGACTAACTCGTTTTGCCGGCTCATGCCACTATTAAAATTTCGTATGGTTACTTCCGTCGGATACGTTTTCATGCACGGTTGTTGAAACTTGTTTCAGCGAGGGACGCATCCTGTAGGGGGATTTGCATGATGGGACGAACACATCCCTCCATCTCGGCGTATTGAAGTTCACTGTGCTCGACTCCTGCTACTTCTGTAATCGGCTCAGGCCTTGTGGTGGTGGTGGTGGTGGTGGTGGTGGTGGTCGTCGTCGTCGTCGATCGTCGATGTTGTCGCTTCTGTGTCTGTGTCGGTGTCGTCGCCGCCATCTTCGCCCGCGACCAATCGGGTCACCATCAGGTTTAACGGTATGTGTATTGTTTGAACCTTGGCGTCTGCATTGCTGCTGCCGCTGTGTTTTCCACATGAAAACCCGCCAATCTTCTGCGCCGGTTTCTGATTCTGGAGTGCCGTGTGGACTTACGCACCATTGTAATGGACACAATAAAAGAACACCCACACGCAAGTAATGAGTCACAATTATGTTTTATACTAGATATTATATTAAATCCGGTTTATCCTTATTTTACATTTTCCACATTTATTTTCAGAGTAATGTGTGAGTTATAAACACATTCACTGTTTGTTCTCTTAATCATAGTAGTGACACTCAAAAGAATATGTTAATTACACAATTGTAGAAATTGTGCGAACATTTACAATGTTATACACTAAAACCTATAATAATCAGGTATACTTTCTATATTCTCTGCTAATTGTGGAACTCAACTGCTGTATCATGTCTTGGGCATGGTGTGTACTGGATTGTTGTTTTTTGAAAGCAGATATCGGGTTACAATTGAGGAAAAGCAATATACACGGTGTCTGTGAGAGGTATTGAAAACAATTGTCCACAAGTAAATACACATGCTCGCAGACAATATTTACATTAAACTGTTAAGTAATATCAAGAAATTACATTAACAAAAATTATATTAATATTAAAGTGATACAGCGAGCCCATTGAACCTAAGCCAAAGGGGACACGGTTACTAAGAATTAGATGTTGTATTTTGCTATTATTGCCCTATTTACTCCGTAGCCGTGTTTGCGTGTATTTGTGACCACCATCTTGAACCGTTCATCATGATGGTTCAATATGCATTTTGGTGTTGAATATTGCAAAAACCAAACTTCTGTATTGTTACCACAGAAATGGTCTCACCTTATGTTGGCCTCTCTTGAGAGGCAGTCTAACATAATGATGTCCGTTTGTAAACGAGGTGCCTCTATTTATTTTTTTGAGTTACTCCCCTTTAGCTGACGAGCACAGCATTTGTGTTGGCGGGCATGTCTTTATTCCTTGTAATACTAATGAAGTGGCCCTGAAATAACCAGATTGTCACTGCTAGCATATTCATCTCACTCTGTAGAGCATATATAAGCTTCATTCAAACTATTTGATCTCACATACGCAAAGTTGCAGTTTTTTAAACATGCTGGAAAGGGTATTCGGTTGGTAACGGTTCAGTTATTTAAAAGTATGAAATAAATCCGTGGGTGCTAGATTGATCTGTGTCGATGGTCCATGTTTCTATCCTATCACTGAATGAGAAAACATTTTGCATTAAAAGCATTATCTGTGATAAGTAATTCCAAGTTTCCGTACCATGAGGGAAATGCTTGGAAACCTAGGACCACTCGGGTTGTATTTGTCGCAGGGTTGTTAGCAGGATTCATGAGCTTTGGGTCCATAAGTCATAGGGATAATGTCATTTCACATGTTTTTGCTTCAATTGAGATGACTCGTGTCTGTCTGAATCATATGATATTGTACAAGTTGATGAAAAAAATAATA
>JAQRGA010000445.1:0-17583 GCA_029237695.1 Conchocele bisecta | reverse complement strand
ATTTCATATGTGTCTACATGAAGAATCTGGGAGTATTTTCTCGCAGATCATGTCACATTGAGGTCATACAGCCATAGTGATAGCCCTCGCCGTTTCACCTATGTCCATCTCCAGCAACAAGTCATAAACAGAAACACAATAATATCGACAAATGTAATGCGTTTTGTGAGGTTCGAACTTCTCGACCAGATAGGATGAACACAATTTCTGCAAATCGTATGGATATTCTCCCACTTTCATACCACTGAGCCATAATACTGTTTATGTTTGAGCACCAAGATGCATGTGCTCTATGATAATGACTTGCATGCACGTGCACTTCTATCAATACAGTTGTAATACACGAAAACGAGGCTACGATATGATAATACACAATTTTTACCTAATATTTTTCTGACTGTGCAGATCCTGATCAGATTGTGCGGATGCACAGGCTAACCTGACCTGGATCTACAATGGTCGCAGACTCGTAAATTCCAATTCTCCAGTCACAGCCACATTTAAGGTTCATCGATTGTCAAGGCGTCCCGAACTAACATTGGTAGGCATGCGGTGACGTCACGACTAACAGATAAAGTGGAGAATACAGATGTATCGTGGACCCATGTCAAGACACTGAAGTGTTTTAGCATCGGGAGCTACAGATACACACTACAATGGTCCTGGTACTACACGGTACGCCACTTTCCTAATCAGATAACTTATTCAAATCAGGCGCATAGCGCACAGTTTTCCAGAAAAAATCGTATTTTCACCGTGACATCACGCGTACGAAAATAGGTGATGTCCGGAAATTAGTAGGAACATGATTTACAAGTAAATGGTTGTAAGCAGAGAACAAGATACCCTATGGATACAGATAAACCCATGTCAAGAAGAAACTAACGCAAACGTCATGATGAACACATGACACATTTCAGCCGAATCTAATTTAGAAAGTTGCGGTCTTTTGCACCCTTTCTGACCTCAATTAAAAAACTCCTCCGATGAATTATCCCGGGGTAAAGGACCATGCCCGGGAGTGGTGGGGACCTGTCCTGTCGCTCATATGGCCCGGTCTTGGCTGTTGCATATAATGCCATTTACTTCAATTAAGAGTAATCTATAGTTACGTCCCGTAATATTGCTTTTCTTTATCCATTTATGACCGTTACTATAGATACACGTCGTTTAAAAATGAGGTTATCAGAATGAATCGATTACCTAATTTAGCAAGCGTTGATCGAAAAATAGCTATGTTGCTTAGGTACAACAATTGCTCCAATGCGTATATTGTGAAAAATTATTAGCAATGTTTGAGGGAGGTCAAAAGTGTCCGTTACGGTTACCAAAATATCCGTACGGTTACCGAAATGTACCACACGATTTTCCCAAAATCATGTTGCTCTATCCTTGGTTGTGTTAGTTGGACAGACGGAAAACGATATTGTAGTCACAAGTAAATGGTTGTAAGCAGAGAACAAGATACCCTATGGATACAGACAAAACCCATGTCAAGAAGAAACTAACGCAAAACGTCAGGATGAAACACATGACACATTTTCAATAAATGAAAAACATGAAACGCGTGGTTTTTGTTAGGCCGTTTTAAATCATACATTAAATCATACATATGAATGTGCATTTAGTTATTAGTTTTCTTCCAATGATACTAGCGTACATGTGAACTATTTCATACTTAGTTAATGTAATTTGTAAGAGAAACAACATACATGTATATAAAACAAAAATATAATAAAATATAAGCAAATAAAAAAAAGATATATATATATATTATGAAAAATAACTAAGATTCGAACTCACTACCTACGGCATTGAAGTCCGTCGCTGTAACCCCTCGGCTACATAAGACTTGAAGAGAAATATCAAATTAGTATTGAAAAGGAAAAACAGGCACGGGTATATTTTTTATAGATGCAGCTTGCAACAATTTAACCCTTACACTGCTGAATTATATTTTGTCGTCTGCTATTTTCGTTCTATTTTCCATTGTTCACATCAACAACATGGTTTGGTAGAACTTCAGAATCTTTTCCATTGCTGTCAAACCACATTTTCTTGTTTACGAACATTGGATATGTTAATTAATAAAGCCGTAAATGCGTAATCCGATTGAGCAAAAAATGAAAATTGGCACTCCGATTGGATTTGTGTCCGCTAAACACGATGCCGTTCACGAAAATCGATATCTTCATTGACGACGCCGTAAATGACGTCGAAAGTTTAAAACTGTGTCGGCGATTACAGCTTTACTAATTGAGGATATCACACTTCTGTAAACGGATTTCTGGTTCAGCGAGGCAATATATATCTATGTGCAGAGTTTCAGCCGAATCTATTCAGAAAGTTAGCCAACATTTCAACGTCGTCCGACTCCGGCTGAAAATTGCCATATCGGTAGAATTTGGCTCGATAAACACGATGCCGTTCACGAAAAATCGATATCTTAATTAACGACGCCGTAAATGACGTCGAAAGTTTCAAACTTTCAACGGCGATTACAGCCTTCCTAATTGAGATATCACACCTCTGTAAACGGCTACTGATTCAAGGCGGCAATATGTATGCGTGTGCCAAGTTTCAACCGAATCGGACGCGGAAAGTTTCCGAGTTTTCAACATCGTCGGATCCGGCTGAAAATTGGAATGCTGATAGAATTTGGATCTCAAAACAAGATGGCGCTTACAGAAAGTCGCTATCTCATACAGTAAAGGCGCCAGTGGCGTCGAAAGTTTGCAAAACCGAATCACGATTCACGGGCTTTATTATTTAAGATAGCGACTTTCTGTAAACGCCATCTTGTTCTGCGATCCAAGTTCTATCGGCTTGCCAATTTTCAGCGGATCCGACGACGTTGAACATTTGGAAACTTTCCGCGTCCGATTCGGTTGAAACTTGGCACACGCATACATATTGCCGCCTTGAATTCAGTAGCCGTTTACCAAGGGAGGAGTGATAATCTCAATTAGGTAAGGCTGTAAATCGCCGTGGAAAAGTTTGAAACTTTTCGGACGGTCATTTACGGCGTCGTTGTAATCAAGATATCGATTTTTGTCGTGAACGGCATCGTTGTTTGTATCGAGCCCAAATTTTCCTATCGATATGGCCAATTTCCCAGCCGGATCGGACGACGTTGAAATGTTGGGCAACTTTCTGAATTAAATTCGGCTGAAACTTCTCCTCGAACGGATAGATATTGCCTCGCTGAAACTATGAATTACGTTTACAGAAGGTGTGATAATCTCAAGTTAGGTAAAGCTGTAATCGCCGTACACAGTTTTAATAACGTTTCGACGTCATTTACGGCGTCGGTCAATTGAAGAATATGCGGATTTTTTATTTCCGTGAACGGCATCGTGGTTTAGCGTCACAAAATACCAATCGGGAGAGGTTAGTGCCAATTTTCAGCTCAAATCGGATTACCGGCATTTACGGCTTTATTTAATTAACATATCCAACAATGTTCGTTAAACAAAGAAAATGTGGTTTGACAGCAATGGAAAAGATTTCTGAATAGTTCTTACCCCAAACCTTGTTGTTGATTGTGAACAATGGAAAATAGGAACGAATAATAAGCAGACGACAAAATATAATTCACGCAGTGGTAAGGGTTAAATTGTTGCAAGCTGCATCTAAAAATAAAAAATTATACCCGTTTGTCCTGGTTTTTCCTTTTCAATTACTAATTTTGAATAATATCCTCTTCAAGTCTTTATGTAGCCGAGGGGTTAACAGCGACGGACTTCAATTGCCGTTGGTTACGTGAGTTCAGAATCTTAGTTTTTGTTCACTAAATATATATATAAATCGTTTTTTATTTGCTTATAGTTTTATTATATTTTTGTTTTTATATTACATGTATTTTTGTGTTTTCTACTTAAAAATTTACATTTAACTATGTATGTAAATTAGTTCACATGTAGAATACGTCTAGTAATCATTGGACGAAAACTCTAAAACTAAATATGCACATTTTCCATATTGTGTACATTTGAAGAAATCTGGGAGTAATTTTTTTCTCGCTGATCATGTCACATTTGAGGTCATTACAGCCATAGTGAATAGCCCTCGCCCGTTTCATCCAACCTATGTCCATCTCCAGCAATACAATGGTCATAAAACAGAAACACAATAATATGCGACAAATTGTAATGCGCGTTTTGGTGAGGTTTGTCCGGAACTCTCGACCTCTCCTCGACCAGATAGGATGAACACAATTTCTGCAATCGTATGGATATTCTCCCACTTTTCATACCACTGAGCCAAATAAATACATGTTTAATGTTTTGTAGCACCAAATTGCATGGTGCTCCTATGATAATGACTTGGCATGCACGTGCACCTCTATCAATACAAGTTGTAATAACACGAAAACGAGGCTACGATAATGATTAATCACTTATTAATTTTTACCTAATTTTATTTTTCTGACCTGTGCAAGATTCCTGATCAGCATTGTGCGGATGCTCAGGAGCTAAACCTTGACCTGGAACTACAATGGTCCAGACAACAGTTACAATTCCAATTCTCCAGGTCACAGCCACATTTAGAGGTTCATCGATTGTCAAAGGCGTTCCCTAACTTAACATTGGTAGGCCACATGCGTGACGTCACGACTAGACATTTAAAAAGGTTTGGGAGAATACAGATGTGTCTGTGGACCCATTGTCCAAGGACACGGAAGTGTTTGTAAGCATCGGGAAACTTACGGTATGGCACAACAATGGTCCTGGTACTAAACGGTACGGCCACTTTCCTAATCAGATAACTTAATTCAAATCAGGCGCATAAAGCGCACAGTTTTCCAGGAAAAAATCGTAATTTTCCACCGTGACATCACGCGTACAAAATTAGGTGATGTCCGAAATTAGGTATGGGGAACCCTTGATTTACAAGTTAAATGGTTGTAAGCAAGGAACAAGATACCCTATGGATACAGATAAACCCGTTTTACAAGAAAGAAACTAAAACGCAAAACGTCATGGGGAGAACACATGACGACTTTTCAGTCCGCCGAATCTAATTTTAGAAAGGGTTGCGGTCTTTGCAACCCCTTTCTGGACCTCCAATTTAAAAAACTCCATGGAATTATCCCCGGTAAAGGCCATGGCCCGGGAGGGTGGGGACCTGTTCCTGTCGCTTTCCAATATGGCCCGGTCTTGGCTGTTGCATAATGCCATTTACTTCAAATTAAGAGTAATCTAATAGGTTACGAGCGTCCCGTAATATTGGCTCTTTTTTTATCCATTTATGACCGTTTTACCTATAGAGAATACGTCGTTTAAAAAAATTTTGAGGTTATCAGAATAAATCCGATTCCAAATTTTAGCAAGCGGTTGATCGAAAAAGCTATGTTGCCTTAGGTACAACAATTGCTCCCAATGCGTAATATATTTGTGAAAAATTGTTAGCCAGGGTTTGAAAGGGAGGTTCAAAAGTGCCGTAACGGTTAACCAACATATCCGTACGGTTTACCGAAATGTAAACCACACGATTTTCCCAAAATCTGGTTGGCTCTAATCCTTGTTGTGTTTAGTTGGAACAGAACGGAAAACGGATATTGTAGTCACCAAGTAAATGGTTTGTAAGCAGAGAACTAAAGATACCCTATGGATAACAAGAACAAACCCATGTCAAATTAAGATGAAACTAAAACGCCAAAACGTCATGATGGAACCACATGACCACATTTTCAATAAATGAAAACCATAACGCGTGGTTTTGTAAGGCCGTTTAAAATTTCATAAACATTAAATCATACATATGAAATTTGGTCATTTAGGTTTATTTAGTTTTCTTCCCCTTTTATGATACTGAGCCGTTCTAACATTTGTGAAAAAAACTTTTTCAATACTTAGTTAATTGTAATTTCCGGGGTTAAAGGAGAAACCACTACATGTATATAAAACCCAAAAATATAATAAAATTAAAGGCAATAAAAAAGATATATATATATATTTATGAAAAACTAGGATTCGGGGAACTCACTACCTACGGCATTGAAGGTCCGTCGCTGTACCCCCTCGGCTACATTAAGGACCCGGTGTTGAGAAATATCAAAATTAGTTATTTGAAAAGGAAAACAGGCACGTATAATTTTATTATAAGATCCAGCTTTGCAACAATTTAACCCTTTACAACATTAACTCTGAATTATATTTTGTTCGTCTGCGATTTGCGGTTCTATTTTCCATGTTTCGCATTCCAACAACCTGGTTTGGTAGAACTTCAGAATCTTTTCCATTTGCTTTGTCAAACAACAATTTTTCCTTGTTTACGAACATTTGGATATGGTTTAATTATTAAAGCCGTTAAATGCCGTAATCATCCGTTGAGCTTGAAAATTGGCAACTCCCGATTGGATTTGTGTCGCTTTAAAAACACGATGCCGTTCACGGAAAAATTCGATATCTTCCAATGAAACGAACGCCGTAAATGAACGTCGAAATTTTAAAACCTGTGTAAACGCGGCGATTTAACAGCGTTTACTAATTGAGGAGTATAGTCACACATCTGTTTAAAACGGATTCTGGTTCAGCGAGGCAAAATAATATAACTATGTTGCTTAAGGTTTCACAATCAATTCAAGCCGAATTCCTAATTTCAGGAAAGTTGCACAAAATTCATTCAACGTCGTCCTTTCCGGCTGAAAATTTGCCAATAAGTTTCGGTAGGGAATTTGGCTCGATAAAACAAAACAATGCCGTTCACGAAAAATCGGATATCTTAATTAACCGAAAACGCCGTAAATCCGACGTCGAAAGTTTCAAACTTTCAACGGTTCGATTACCAAGCCTTCCTAAATTGAGATATCAACACCTCGGTAAACGGCTTTTACCCGGAAAATTCAAGGAGGCAATATGTTATGCGTTGTGCCAAGTTTCCATTGGAATTCACCGAATCGGTTCGCGGAAAGTGTTTTTTCCGGATTTTCAAATGTACGGTTCCGGCTGAAAATTGGAATTGCTGATAGAATTTTGGTTCTCAAAACAAATGGCTCTAAACATAAGGAAGTTCGCCTAATCTCATTCAGTAAAGGCGCCAGTGGCGGTCGAAATTTGCAAACCGAATCACGATTCACCCAGGCTTTATTATTTAAGGATAGCACTTTCTGTAAAACGAAACCGCCAATCTTGTTCAATGGCGAAATCCAAGTTCTAATCGCTTGCCAAAATGTCAGTGACCGGAACCGGACGACTTGAACATTTGGAAACTTTCCTTCCCCGCGTCCGATTCGTTGAAAACTTTGGCACACCCCCAACATTTTAGTGCCGCCTTGGAATCAAAGTAGCCTTTAAAAACAGAGGAGTGAAGATCTCAATTAGGAAGCGTAAAGGCGCCGGTTTTTGGAATGTTTGAAACTTTTCGAAGGACGTTCAGTTACGGCGTCGTTTAATTCAAAGATATCGATTTTTCCGTGAAACGCAAAATTCGTGTTATTATCGAGCCAAATTCTATCGATATGGGCAATTTTCCTCTCCAGCCGATTCGGACGACGTTGAAATGGGTTTTGGCAACTTTCCTGAAAAAATTCGCTGAAACTCTCCACACGGATAGATAATCCTCGCTTTTGAACTAAATACGTTGACAGAAGTGTGATATCTCAATTTAAGTTAAAGCGTTAATCGCCGACAACAGTTTAAAACTTTCGACGTCAATTTTAACGGGCGTCGTCAATGAAGAAATATCGATTTTTCGTTGAAACGGCAAATCGTTGTTTAGACGACACAAATCCCAATCGAAAAAGTGCCAAGTTTCAAGCTCAATTTCGGAATTAACGGCAAATTTAAAAAACGGCCTTGATTAATTAACATATTCCAATGTTCGTAAACAAGAAAATGTGGTTGACAGCAATTTGGAAAAGATTCTGAAAAAAGTTCCTAACCAAACCATTTTGGTTGATTGTTAACAATGGAAAATAGAACGAAAATACAATGAAAAGAGAACGAAAATAGCCTGACGGACAAAATTAATAATGCAACAGTGTAAGGTTTAAATTGTTGCAGCTTGCATCTATAAAAAATTATACCCTGCCTGTTTTCCTTTTCAAAATACCCTAATTTTGATATATATTCAAGGTCTTAGGTAGCCGAGGTTACAGCACGGACTTCAATGCCGGTGGTAAGTGAGTTTCAAATCTTATTTTTCCAAAATTTAAATATATTTGTAAAATATCTTTTTTATTTCTTAATTTTATTATATTTTTTGGTTTTTAAAATATACATAATGGTGTTTCTCTTACAAATTACATTAACTAAGGGGTTTATTTTGAAATAGTATCACATGTAAAACCGCTTAGTATCATTGGACGAAAACTTAATAACTAAATGCAACAATTTCATAAGTTCCCTTACATGAAGAATCTGGGAATTATTTTCTTCTCGATTTTATTATGTCGACATTGAGTCATACAGCCATAGAGTTTTGATAGCCCACGCCGTTTCACCTTGGTTTTCCATTCCCAGTCAAGTCATAAACAAACAACAATAAATATCGGACAAATTTGGTAATGCTTTTGTGAGGTTCGAACTTCTCACCAGAATTGGAGGAACACAATTTTCTTTGGCATTCGTCTGGAATAATTCTCCCACTTTTCCATTTTACCACTTGAGCCATTTAAAACATGTTTAATGTTTGAGGCATTAAGGATCATTGTTGCTCTAATTGGATAAATGACCTTGTAAATGCACGTGCACTCTAATCAATACAGTTGAATTACACGAAAAACGGAAGGCTACGAATATATAATACAAACAAATTTTTTAACCTAATATTTTCTGGACAGTGTGCAGATCCTGATTCAGGATTTGTGCGATGCACAGCTAAACCGACACCTGGATCCTACAATGGTTCGCAGACCCGTAAATTCCTAATTCTCCCAGTCTCAGCCACATTTAAGGTTCTTTATTCGATTGTCAAGGGCGTCCGAACGAACCATTTGGTAAAAGGGCATGCGGTGACGTCATGAAAGTTAAAACAATAAAGTTGGAGAATACAGGATGTATCGTGGACCCTTTCAAGACACGAAGTGTTTTTTGCAATTTCGGGAGCTAACAGATTACACACGCTACAATGGTCCTGGTACTACCCACGGTTACCCACTTTGTAAATCAGGATTAACTTATTCAAAATCAGGCGCATAGCGCACAGTTTCCAGAAAAAATCGTATTTTCACCGGTGACAATGCAACGCTTACGAAAATAGGTGATTGCCGGTAATTAGTAGGAACATGATTTACAAGTAAAATGGTTTGGAAGCCAGAATTTAACAAGATTTTACCCGAAATGGGATTGCCAATAAAACCCATTTCAAGAAGAACTTTACCAAACGTCAAGATAACCTACATGACACATTGCAGGCCGGAAAATTGCCTAAATTTAAAAGTTGCGGTCTTTGCACCCCTTTCCTCTGGAACCTTTCAATTAGGAAAACTCCATGAAATTAAATCCCGGGTAAAGGACCATGGCCCGGAGTGGTGGGGACCTGTTCCTGTCGCTCAATCAATGGCCCGGTCTTGCTGTTTTGCATATAATGCCATTAACTTCAATTAAGAGTAACTATAAGTTACGTCCCGTAAATTATTGCTCTTTCTTTATCCGTTATACCGTTAAACTATAGAATTTACAAACGTTTCGTTTAAAAAGAGGTTATCCAGGAATGAATCGATTACAAATTTAGCCATTGCCGTTGAATTACGAAAATAGGCTTATGTGCTTAGGATACCAACAATTGCTCCAATGCGTAAATATTGGTGAAAAATTATTAGCAATGTTTGATAGGTTCAAAATGGGTCCTACGTTACCAAAATTATCCGGTAACCGGGGCTTACCGAAAGGTACCAACACAATCGTTTTTCCCCAAAATCATGTTTGGCTCTATCCTTGTTGTGGTATGTTGGACCAAGACGAAAAAAGATTTATTGTAGTCAACAAGTAATTTGGTTGAAAAGCAAGAACAAGGAAAGTTTCCCTATGGTTTTACAAGACATACCCATGTCAAGGAAGAAACTAACCGGCAAACTCAGGAAAATTGGAACACATTCAACATTTTTTCAATAAAATGAAAACATGAACGCGTGGTTTTGTAGCCGTTTTTTTTAAAATTTTGGATACATTAAATCAAATCAACAATATGAAATTGGCATTTAGTTTATTAGTTTCTTCCAATGAAATACTTAAGCGTTTCTAAACATGTGAACTATTTCATACTTAGTTAAATTTAATTTGGTAAGAAATACACATCCTGTAATAAAACCAAAAATAATAATAAAATATAAGCAAAATAAAAAAGGGATATATATATATATTTAGAAAAACAAGATTCGAAACTCACTACCACGGCATTTGCAAAGTCCGTCGCTGTAACCCCTCCGGCACATTAAGACTTAAGAGAAATAATCAAAATTAGGTATTGAAAAAGGAAAAACAGGCCACTTTAGGTTATTTTTTTCTAAGATGCAGCTATGCAAACAATTTAACCCTTTAAAACACTGCTGAATTCTTATTTTGTTCGCCCTGCTATTTTTCGTTCTATTTTTCCAATTTGTTCACATCAACAACATGGTTTGGTAGGAACTTCAGAATCCTTTTTCCCAATTTGCTGTTCAAACCACATTTTCCCTTGTTACCGGAATAATTGGATATTTTAATTAATAAAGCCGTAAATGCCCGTTAATCCGAATTGAGCTGAAAATTTGGGCAAACTTTCCAGCCGATTGGATTTGTGTCGCTAAACCACGATTGCCGGTTTCACGAAAATCGATTATCGTTCATTGACGACGGCCAGTAAATGACGTCGAAAGTTTAAAACTGTGTACCGGCGATTACAGCTTTAACTAATTGAGATATCAACTCTTCTGTAAACGGATTCCTGGTTTTTCAGCGAGGCAATATATATCTATGTGCAATTTCAGCCTAATCTAATTTTCAGGAAAAGGTTGCCAACATTGTCAATCGTCCGTCCCGGAAATCCGGCTTTGAAAATTTGCCATTTATCGGGTAAGTATTTTGGCTCGATAATCCCATGGGCCGTTCACTGAAAAATCGATTTATCTTAATTACGGACGCCCGTAATGACGTCGAAAGTTTTTCAAAACTTTCAACGGCGATTACAGCCTTCCTAATGAGATATCACACCCTCTGGTAAACGCTACTTGAGTCAAGGCGGCAATTAGTTTATTGCGGATGAGCCCAAAGTTTCATCAAGCGAATCGACGCGGAAAGTTTCCGGAGTTTTCAACATTTCCGTCGGATCCGGCCTGGAAATTGGATATCTGGATAGATTTGGATCTCACAACAAGATGGCGCTTACAGAAAGTTCGCTTATCTTCATACAGGTAAAGGCGCCAAGTGGGCGTTTCGAAAGTTTGCAAACCGAATCAACTAATTCACGGCTTTATTATTTAAGAATAAGCGACTTTCTGTAAACGGACGCCATCTTGGTTCTGCGATTCCAAGTTTCTATCGGCTTGCCATTATTCAGCCGAATCCGACGACGTTGAACTTTGGAAACTTTCCCGCGTCCCGAATTCGGTTTTGAAACTTGGCACACGCAACATATTGCCGCCTTATATCAGTATCCGTATTACAGAGGGTGATATCCTCAATTAGGAAGCTTGAATCGCCGTGAAAGTTTGAAACTTCGACGTCCATTTACGGCGTCGTTAATCAAGATTTAAAAATCGATTTTTCGTGAACGGCATCGTTTTAACGGGCCATATTCTATCGATATGGCAATTTCCAAGGCCGGAACGGACGACGTAGAAATGTTGGCAACTTCGGGAATTTTAAATCGGCTGAAACTCTCCACATCCAGGATAGATTTATTGCCCTCGCAGAACTAGAATACCGTTTAACAGAAGTTGGATATCTCAAGGGTAGTAAAGGCCTGTAATTTTCGCCGGACACATTTAAAACTTTTCGACGTCAATTTACGGCGTCCCCGTCAATTGAAGAATAATCGGATTTTCGTTTGAACGGCATCGTTTAGCGACACAAATTCCAATTCCAAAGAGTGCCAATTTTCCAGCTTCAATCGGAGTTACGCATTTACGGCTTTATTAATTAACAAATACCAATGTTCTAAAACAAGTGAAATGGTTTGTTTGACAGCAATGGAAAAAGATTCTGAAAGTTCTAACCAAACCATGTTGTTGATGTGAACAATGGAAATAGAACGCGAAAATAGCAGTCGACAAAATATAATTCAGCAGTGTAAGGGTAGGGTTAAATTGTTGCAAGCTGCATCTATTAAAAAAATATACCCGTGCCTGTTTTCCTTTTCTTTCAATACTTTTAATTTTGATATATCTCTTCAAGTTCTTATGTAGCACGAGGGGTTTACAGCGACGGACTTCAATTGCCGTTGGTAGTGTTAGTTCGAATCTTAGTTTTTCATAAATATATATATATCTTTTTTTATTTGCTTATATATTTTAAGTTATATTTTTGTTTTATTATACATGTAGTGTTTCTCTTACAAATTACATTAACTAAGTATGAAATAGTTCTCATGTAGAACGCTTGTATCATTGGACGAAAATACTAATAACTAAATGCACATTTCATATGTGTCTACATGAAGAGTCTGGGAGTATTTTCTCGCAGATCATGTCACATTGGAGGTCATACAGCATTAGTGATAGCCCTCGCCGTTTCACCTATGTCCATCTCCAGCAACAAGTCATAAACAGAACACCAATAATATCGACAAAATGTAATGCGTTTTGTGAGGTTCGAACTCTCGACCAGATAGGATGAACACAATTTCTGCAATCGTATGGATATTCTCCACTTTCATTACCACTGAGCCATAATACATGTTTATGTTTGAGCACCAAGATGCATGTGCTCTATGATAATGACTTGCATGCACGTGCACTCTATCAATACAGTTGTAATACACGGAAAACGAGGCTACGATATGATAATACACAATTTTTTACCTAATATTTTCTGACCTGTGCAGATCCTGATCAGATTGTGCGGATGCACAGGCTAACCTGACCTGGATCTACAATGGTCGCAGATCGTAAAAGTTCCAATAATTTCTCCAGTCACAGCCACATTTAAGGTTCATCGATTGTCAAGGCGTCCCGAACTAACATTGGTAGGCATGCGGTGACGTCACGACATAACAGATAAAGTGGAGAATACAGATGTATCGTGGAACCCATGTCAAGACACTGAAGTGTTTTAGCATCGGGAGCTACAGATACACACTACAATGGTCTGGGTACTACACGGTACGCCACTTTTCTAATCAGATAACTTATTCAAATCAGGCGCATAGCGCACAGTTTTCCAGAAAAAATCGTATTTTCACCGTGACATCACGCGTACGAAAATAGGTGATGTCCGGAAATTAGTAGGAACATGATTTACAAGTAAATGGTTGTAAGCAGAGAACAAGATACCCTATGGATACAGATAAACCCATGTCAAGAAGAAACTAACGCAAAATAAACGTCATGATGAACACATGACACATTTCAGCCGAATCTAATTTAGAAAGTTGCGGGCGGTTCTTTGCACCCCTTTCTGACCTCAATTAAAAACTCCATGAATTATCCCGGGGTAAAGGACCATGCCGGGAGTGGTGGGGACCTGTCCTGTCGCTCATATGCCCGGTCGTTGGCTGTTCTTGGCTGTTGCATATAATGCCATTTACTTCAATTAAGAGTAATTCTATAGTTACGTCCCGTAATATTGCTCTTTCTTTATCCATTTATGACCGTTACTATAGATACACGTCGTTTTTAAAAATGAGGTTATTCAGAATGAATCGATTTACCAAATTTAGCAAGCGTTGATCGAAAATAGCTATGTTGCTTAGGTACAATAATTGCTCCAATGCGTATATTGTGATTATTAGCGGCCAATGTTTGAGGGAGGTCAAAAGTGTCCGTACGGTTACCAAAATATCCGTACGGTTACCGAAATGTACCACACGATTTTCCCAAAATCATGGTTGCTCTATCCTTGGTTGTGTTAGTTGGACAGACGGAAAACGATATTGTAGTCACAAGTAAACTGGTTGTAAGCAGAGAACAAGATACCCTATGGATACAGACAAACCCACCTGTCAAGAAGAAACTAACGCAAAAACGTCAGGATGAACACATGAACACATTTTCAATAAATGAAACATGAACGCGTGGTTTTGTGGCCTTTTCAGGCCGATTTTAAATTTTCATACATTCATTAAATCATACATATAAGACTGTGTATATTTAGTTATTAGTTTTTTCTTCCAATGATACTAGCGTTCTACATGTGAACTATTTCATACTTAGTTAATGTAATTTGTAAGAGAAACACATACATGTATATAAAACAAAAAATATAATAAAATATAAGCAAATAAAAAAAAGAGTATATATATATATTTATGAAAAACTAAGATTCGAACTCACTACCTACGGCATTAAGTCCGTTCGTCGCTGTAACCCTCGGCTACATAAGACTTGAAGAGAAATATCAAAATTAGTATTGAAAAGGAAAAATCAGGCACGGGTATTTTTTTTTATTTTTTATAGATGCAGCTTGCAACAATTTAACCCTTTAACACTGCTGAATTATATTTTGTCGTCTGCTATTTTCGTTTTTTTCCTTATTTTCCAATTGTTCACATCAACAACATGGTTTGGTAGAACTTCAGAATCTTTTCCATTGCTGTCAAACCACATTTTCTTGTTTACGAACATTGGATATGTTAATTAATAAAGCCGTAAATGCCGTAATCCGATTGAGCTGAAAAATTGGCACTCCGATTGGATTTGTGTCGCAAACACGATGCCGTTCACGAAAAATCGATATCTTCATTGACGACGCCGTAAATGACGTCGAAAGTTTAAAATCTGTGTACGGCGATTACAGCTTTACTAATTGAGGCTATCACACTTCTGTAAACGGATTCTGGTTCAGCGAGGCAATATATATTTCTATGTGCAGAGTTTCAGCCGAATCTATTTTCAGAAAAGTTTGCCTCATTTCAACGTCGTCCGATCCGGCTGAAAATTGCCATATCGGTAGAATTTGGCTCGATAAACACGATGCCGTTCACGAAAAATCGATATCTTAATATTAAACGACGCCGTAATGACCGTCGAAAGTTTCAAACTTTCAACGGCGATTACAGCCTTCCTAATTGAGATATCACATCTGTAAACGGCTACTGATTCAAGGCTGGCAATATGTATGCGTGTGCCAAGTTTCACCGAATCGGACGCGGAAGTTTCCGATTTTGTTTTCAACATCGTCGGATCCGGGCTGAAAATTGGAATGCTGATAGAATTTGGATCTCAAAACAAGATGGCGCTTACAGAAAGTCGCTATCTCATACAGTAAAGGCGCCTTGTGGCGTCGAAGTTTGCAAACCGAATCACGATTCACGGCTTTATTATTTAAGATAGCGATTTTCTGTAAAACGCCATCTGTTCTGCGATCCAAGTTCTATCGGCTGCCAATTTTCAGCCGGATCCGACGACGTTGAACATTTGGAAACTTTCCGCGTCCGATTCGGTTGAAACTTGGCGACACGCATACATATTGCCGCCTTGAATCAGTAGCCGTTTACAGAGGTGTGATATCTCAATTAGGAAGGCTGTAATCGCCGTGGAAAGTTTGAAACTTTCGACGTCATTTACGGGGGCAGTCGTTAATCAAGATATCGATTTTTCGTGAAACGGCATCGTGTTTATCGAGATTCTATCGATTATTGGCAATTTCCAGCCCGGATCGGAACGACGTTGAAATGTTGGCAACTTTCTGAATAAATTCGGCTGAAATCTCTCCCACCCACGGATAGATATTGCCTCGCTGAACTAGAATACGTTTACAGAAGTGTGATATCTCAATTAGTAAAGCTGTAATCGCGTACACAGTTTAAAACTTTCGACGTCATTTACGGGCGTCGTCAATGAAGATATCGGATTTTTGTTTTTCTCGTGAACGGCATCGTGTTTAGCGACACAAATCCAATCGGAGTGCCAATTTTCAGCTCAATCGGATTACGCATTTACGGCTTTATTACTTAAAATATCCAATGTTCGTAACAGAAAATGTTGTTTGACAGCAATGGAAAAGATTCTGAAGTTCTACCAAAACCAAATGTTGTTGATGTGAAACAATGGAAAATAGAACGAAAATAGCAGACGACAAATATAATTCAGCAGTGTAAGGGTTTAAATTTGTTGCAAGCTGCATCTATAAATAAATACCCCTTCCCGTGCCCCTGTTTTCCTTTTCAATACTAATTTTGATATATCTCTTCAAGTTATGTATGCCGAGGGGTTTTACAGCGACGGACTTCAATGCCGTTGGTAGTGAGTTCGAATCTTAGTTTTTCATTAAATATATATATCTTTTTTATTTGCTTATATTTTATTATATTTTTGTTTTTTATATACATGTAGTGTTTCTCTTACAAAATTACATTAACTAAGTATGAAAATAGTTCACATGTAGAACGCTCGTTATTCATTGGAACGAAAAACTAATAAACTAATTGCACATTTCATATGTGTCTACATGAAGAATCTGGGAGTATTTTCTCGCAGAATCATGTCACAATTGAGGTCATAAACAGCCTAGTGATAGCCCTCGCCGTTTCACCTAATCCATCTCCAGCAACAGTCCATAAACAGAACACAATAATATCGACAAATGTAATGCTTTTTGTGAGGTTCGAACTCTCTACCAGATAGATGAACACAATTTGCTGCAATCGTAGGCTATTCTCCCACTTTTCATACACTGAGCCATAATACATGTTTATGTTTGAGCACCAAGAATGCATGTGCTCTATGATAATGACTTGCATGCACGTGCACTATCAATACAGTTGAATACACGAAAAACGAGGGCTACGATTTATGATAATACACAATTTTTACCTAAATATTTTCTGACCTGTCAGATTCCTGATCAGATTGCGGATGCACAGGCTAACCTGACCTGGATCTACAATGGGTCGCAGACTCGTAAATTCCAATTCTCCAGTCACAGCCACATTTAAGGTTCATCGATTGTCAAGGCGTCCCGAACTAACATGGGTAGGCATGCGGTGACGTCCACGACTAACAGAAAAATAAAGTGGAGAATACAGATGTAATCGTTGACCCATGTCAAGAACACTGAAGTTGTTTTTAGCCATCGGGAGCTTACAGATTTACACACTACAATTGGTCCTGGGTACTACACTGGTACCGGCCACTTTCCTAATCAGCTAAAACTTAATTCAAATCAAGACGCATAGCTCACAGTTTTATCCAGAAAAAATCGTATTTTCCACCGTTGACATCACGCGTACGAAAATATGGTGATGTCCGGAAAATTAGTTAGGAACATGAATTTACAAGTAAAATGGTTTGTAAGCAGAGAACAAGATACCCTATGGATACAGAATAAAACCCATTGTCCCAAGAAAAAGTAAACTCAATAAACGTCATGATGAAACACATGACAAACATTTTCAGCCCGAATCTAATTTAGAAAGTTTGCGGTCTTTGCACCCCTTTCTGAACCTCCAATTAAAAAACTCCATGAATTAAATCCCGGGGTTTAAAGGACCATGCCCGGGAGT